>JASANA010006428.1:0-32906 GCA_030248095.1 Ptycholaimellus sp. GST1_10
ATGGAATGGAATGGAATGGAATGGAATGGAATGGAATGGAATGGAATGGAATGGAATGGAATGGAATGGAATGGAATGGAATGGAGAATGGAATGGAATGGAATGGAATGGAATGGAATGGAATGGAATGGAATGGAATGGAATGGAATGGAATGGAATGGAATGGAATGGAATGGAATGGAATGGAATGGAATGGAATGGAATGGAATGGAATGGAATGGAATGGAATGGAATGGAATGGAATGGAATGGAATGGAATGGAATGGAATGGAATGGAATGGAATGGAATGGAATGGAATGGAATGGAATGGAATGGAATGGGAATGGAATGGAATGGAATGGAATGGAATGGAATGGAATGGAATGGAATGGAATGGAATGGAATGGAATGGAATGGAATGGAATGGAATGGAATGGAATGGAATGGAATGGAATGGAATGGAATGGAATGGAATGGAATGGACGGACGGAGGAGGACGGACGGAGGACGGACGGACGGACGGACGGAGAGGAGAATGGAATGGAATGGAATGGAATGGAATGGAATGGAATGGAATGGAATGGAATGGAATGGAATGGAGATGGAATGGAATGGAATGGAATGGAATGGAATGGAATGGAATGGAATGGAATGGAATGGAATGGAATGGAATGGAATGGAATGGACGGACGGAGGATGGATGGACGGACGGACGGGACGGGGGGGAATGGAATGGAATGGAATGGAATGGAATGGAATGGAAATGGAATGGAATGGAATGGAATGGAATGAATGGATGGATGAATGGATGGATGGATGAATGGACGGGACGGAATGAATGGACGGACGGACGGAGGACGGAGAGGATGGAATGGAATGGAATGGAATGGAAATGGAATGGAATGGAATGGAATGGAATGGAATGGAATGGAATGGAATGGAATGGAATGGAGGACGGACGGACAGACGGACGGACGGACGGACGACGACGACAAAGAACACACAAAAACACACACAAAAAAAAAAAAAAAAAAAAAAACACACACACACACAAAACACACGACATGGAATGGAATGGAATGGAATGGAATGGAATGGAATGGAATGGAATGGAATGGAATGGAATGGAATGGAATGGAATGGAATGGAATGGAATGGAATGGAATGGAATGGAATGGAATGGAATGGAATGGAATGGAATGGAATGGAATGGAATGGAATGGAATGGAATGGAATGGAATGGAATGGAATGGAATGGAATGGAATGGAATGGAATGGAATGGAATGGAATGGAATGGAATGGAATGGAATGGAATGGAATGGAATGGAATGGAATGGAATGGGAATGGAATGGAATGGAATGGAATGGAATGGAATGGAATGGAATGGAATGGAATGGAATGGAATGGAATGGAATGGAATGGAATGGAATGGAATGGAATGGGAATGGAATGGAATGGGAATGGAATGGAATGGAATGGAATGGAATGGAATGGAATGGAATGGAATGGAATGGAATGGAATGGAATGGAATGGAATGGAATGGAATGGAATGGAATGGAATGGAATGGAATGGAATGGAATGGAATGGAATGGAATGGAATGGAATGGAATGGAATGGAATGGAATGGAATGGAATGGAATGGAATGGAATGGAATGGAATGGAATGGAATGGAATGGAATGGAATGGAATGGAATGGAATGGAATGGAATGGAATGGAATGGAATGGAATGGAATGGAATGGAATGGAATGGAATGGATGGATGGAATGGAATGGAATGGAATGGAATGGAATGGACGGATGGACGGATGGAATGGAACGGAACGGAACGGACGGACGGATGGATATGGAATGGAATGGAATGGAATGGAATGGAATGACGGATGGACGGACGGACGGACGGACGGATGGAACGGACGGACGGACGGACGGACGGACGGACGGACGGACGGACGGACGGACGGACGGACGGACGGACGGACGGACGGACGGATGGACGGACGGACGGACGGACGGACGGACGGACGGACGGACGGACGGACGGACGGACGGACGGACGGACGGACGGACGGACGGACGGACGGACGGTGTGCGCCCGGACACCGGACATTTTTTTTAAAAGGTTTTTTGAAATAACTTTTTCAATATGGCTCGGAGGAAGAACTTTAAAAAAAGACCCCCCACAATTCGACCAAGGCGCGTCGGTTGAGCCTATTTTCAGCGCTCTCCGACGTCTGTGTGACGAGCTACAGCCTGCCAAACTTTGCGAAAACTGCAATTGGTTGTGTTACTCGATAAGAGGGGCTTGGCACTACCGCTCCGCTGACGCTCCGCTCGCGCAAGCCCAATTATATGAGATTTTCTTTTAGGACATAGTATAAAAATGATTGCTTTTTAATGCCCAACATTAAAAACTGGGGGTCAGAAAAAAGTGTCCTTGTCTTCTTAAATTTTCTCGATTTTCTCAAAAAGGCTGTCTTAAAACCCAAGGATTAAGAATCCTCAGCAAAAAATATTGTCGTTATCTGCACCGATGAGCCCTTAACCGGCTATTTTGATTAAAATCATATCGCTTGCTTTCGGCAATCCTACCAAATTGCTTCATTTATATTGCAAAGTGGAAGCAACCGCTTCTTGCAGTTGGTCCGCGGCCATGTGTATGATGCCGGGTCCTTGGTAGTAGTGCTGGACCATGTAGATCATGGCATCGTTCACCTCCAGTTGGACCTCCAATCCCACATCCACTGCAACTGACGCCACGCTTCTCTCATTGAACAGCTCCAACCGCATCCTTTCTGTATAGCAGCAGAATGCCCGAGCTCAGCGTCAGAATGAAGATGAGAAAGACCGTCACGAAGTACTGCAAACATTTCAGACTTTGAGACCAATTTTTTCTGTGTGGCCTTTCATATCCAATATTTTTCGTGTTTGACGAACCACCGTCGCTCAAATCTCAAATATTAATAAAAGTAAATATTGCTTATTTTATTGATTGATACTGGAGGAAAGTCTTCGTTATATTATAAATGACGGGTTGAAAAAGCTGACCACATAAAAGATCGCCGTTCTTGCTCAGTTTAAAGGATTTTAACGCATTTTTTTACTGAAACCTCGCGAAAAGCTGAATGATTAACATTATTTTAAGACTTCAATGGTTGAAAATCGTTAAAAACTTACTGAAACAGAGCAAATATTGGTTATTCAAACGATTATTAAAGATTACATGGCTGCTCATTCTTGTAATATTTCTAGTATTTATAGGGTCCCTGTGCTAAATGCATTAAATAATAGGAGTGTATTGTCCCTTTCCATCAGCTTTTGATCAAACTCATGCCTGCAGGAGGAGCATGTCACATTGACAGTATTCCTCGCAGATGAGAAGCAGAGAGTGAGACTAACAGTGACCAGGAGACAGGTCATCTCCCTTGCAGCAGCAAAGAAGCCTGTGACACAGACGACGACCATTACAGCACCCAGCCCGATCATGATCCAAGTGAAGACGTACAGCGTGTTGGCCTTCAATTTGACGCACCTTTCTCAGCCTGATGGCAAGGGCTGAGTTTTTGGCTCCAACCTCCCAGACAGAATCTCCGACGGCCCGCCGATACTCCTCGCTGAGGAAGTTGCGGAACTGCGGCGACACCTTGAGCCAGACACCCAGGGCCAGGATCAGACAGCCCACCACCTGCCATATTACAGCTGTTCAAGGTGGCAGTATAGAAGGAGAGGCGAAAACTTTTCAATTGGACGAAATGGGACTAAATTTTCTTGACAGATTGAGACCAACTCATAGTCTGAATGAATCTGTCCAAGCAAATGTGAGGAATTAGCGAGTGCTTAATTAGCATCGTTCAGAAATTGATAATAGTTCCAACCAGCTTACTATTTGATCATCCAAAACACCGACTTTTGCGTCAAATACAACCAAACTAATGTTTGCATCAATTTTCAAAAAAACATATCAAACATTTCTCTAAACCGTTCTATATTGTTTGGACAAGTGGTCCAAAGCACCGCTGCGCTCACCGTAAAGACGAGGTTGGCGAAGAAGAGACAGTATTTGAGCCAGGGCAGACGGCGACCGGCCACCGCCTCTCCCATTCTAGCCGCTCAAGTTCCTGCGCAAAAGCTGGTGAGATTGGCTGGGCAGCGAGCCAGCGGACGACCTTGACGCACGCCTTCCCTTCAACACCCCTCCAGACCTACACTCTCCCCCTACCTGCAGATCTTTGCCTGCTACTGCGCAGTTGCCAAGTTGAGGCTTTGTAAGTGGAATTTTTCGAGAACTTTATTTGCAGGAGGTGGTAGGTTTTTTGACCAGTTTATGTTGTGCTTGCGCTGACGGTTGGAGTCTACAAATGTCAGCCAATACTGGATCTTACTCTGCCAATATTCAATCTGAGAAATTAGACAGCTCAAAACTAGGCTTTTAAACGGGTGGCAAATTGCAGAAATGGAAGCTGGTGAAGCCAGTGGGAGTGGGAAAGAAGGAGAGGGGGAAGCAGAGTGGGAGGAGGAGGAAGTCTGCGTCATGGCCGCCATCAATGGCGCCTATGACATTGACGGTCTCAAAGATCTCGTCCGCCGCGGGGACACCAAAGTCGTCGACGCTCACACACCGCGGCCTCTCATCATGATCGGTGTGATCGGCTTAGCCTTTAGCAGAAGCAGTAAATGCAGCTATAGTACAAAAATTTCCTTTCAACCAATCTAACCTAATCTTTTTGCCAATCCCGCTTAGCATAAACAATCTTCTTTGTCACAGCTACTAGCATGGCCGTGAAAACCAGTTTGGCACTTTAAGCTTTCGTTCTCTTGGATAATAGGCAGTGCTGAGAAAGGCTAGGAGAGCAGTGGTGCAGGTGGGACGATATTTGCCGGTCGATGGGAGCGTGTCTTTGGCACCGATCTCGCTTTTGCTACAGATCCCTCCAGGTCAGCATTTAGTTGCCTCTCCAAGGAATATATCGCAAATCTTGGAATTTGTTTCTCACTAGCATTGACAAACTGAAAAATAAAAAAAAAATTAATTCTAAAAATTATTTTAAATTCGGCCGACCACCAAGGGACTATTTTGGCCGATTGTGGACAGCGATATGGAATGCGAATGCGAGTGAGCTTCTGCAAGCTGTGTACAGGCCTGAAGCGAGGTTCCTGGGCAGCTCTGATCGCCGAATAGAGGCATCCATTCCGGCTGCACTCCCAGATGCTGTGGCCAAAAGTGATACTGCTGCCCAAAAATGATTCTTTCTGCCTTTTTGTTGCCTGGTTTTTACTCTCCACACTTTTCTGCTTACAGAAACAAAAATAGATTCTTGCTTTAAATGGAACAGCAGGGATTGCTGCTCAACTGTAGTGTTGTAGATTTTCATAAAGAAAAAACGTGCAGAGAGAAAACAAAAACCGGAATTAAGTTTTTTTTCAGTCTGATTTTATTCTCTAGCTTCTTGCATTTGGAAGAAAAGGTGCCCATTTTAACCAGATATGCTCGCCAAATTTCTTAAGATCCCTCACATCTCAACTTAAAACACCTGACATCAGATGAATTTTACAGGCAGTCTAATTTTTTGTAAAGATTGCCAAAAATCAATTTTCTGCATTTCAATCGATGCAAATTGAATAATACCCAACAATTGAATAATCTTTTGTCAAAATTACGGCTTCATAAGGCCTCAAGCCGGTTAGGTTTCATTTACACAGCTGAGCAGGTGAGGGAGCAGAAAAAGCTGGACAAATGAAGGGTTTCACTTCAATTTCCTTCATCCTTTCTACGATCATTCCACCAAACCTGCTCCTGGATGAGGGAGCTGATGAAGCGGTGCTTGGTTTTTGCCGCAGTCCTTCTGCTTTCGGTAAAGGAAGGAGTTTTTCCATTATACTTGATGCTATGCTTACTTTTCCGGGTCACATGGAACGGAGGCAGATGCTGCACTGGCAGTTTAGAGCTTGAGAAAACTAACTAGCAGAATAAGATAAAGATATTCACCATTAAATTTTAAACTATTTGGAGCAGGTGAAAAGCAGCTATCAAACAAGATGTCCAGCACTGACGGCGCCGAACAATGGAGCAGTGTCAACAAACAGGAGTCCCTATACGTCTGGTACAGTGGCAACATTCACCTGCGGCTCTGGCTATACAATATCTGGCTCGAGCACCAGAACATGCAGATCTGATTACAAATGGAGCAACTCTAACCCTACTTGCGTCAAAAGTACCCTTAATTTTATTTGCCTTTTCTTAAAAAACTATGATTTATTTTAGCATGCAGTGGACTATCAAATCCAAGCAATGGAAGAGTAAGCATGAGTAGAAGCCCATACACATCTGGTACAGTGGCAACATTCACATGCAATTCTGGCTATACACGATCTGGCTCAAGCTCCAGAACATGCAGTTCTCAAGGCACCTGGAGCAACTCTAACCCTACTTGCGTCAAAAGTACCCTTTATTTTATTTGCCTTTTCTTAAAAAACTATGATTTATTTTAGCATGCAGTGGACTATCAAATCCAAGCAATGGAAGAGTAAGCATGAGTAGAAGCCCATATACATCTGGTACAGTGGCAACATTCACATGCAATTCTGGCTATACACGATCTGGCTCAAGCTCCAGAACATGCAGTTCTCAAGGCACCTGGAGCAACTCTAACCCAACTTGCATCAAAAGTACCCTTTATTTTATTTGCCTTTTCTTAAAAAACTATGATTTATTTTAGCATGCAGTGGACTATCAAATCCAAGCAATGGAAGAGTAAGCATGAGTAGAAGCCCATACACATCTGGTACAGTGGCAACATTCACATGCAATTCTGGCTATAAACGATCTGGCTCAAGCTCCAGAACATGCAGTTCTCAAGGCACCTGGAGCAACTCTAACCCAACTTGCATCAAAAGTACCCTTAATTTTATTTGTCTTTTCTTAAAAAACTATGATTTATTTTAGCATGCAGTGGACTATCAAATCCAAGCAATGGAAGAGTAAGCATGAGTAGGAGCCCATATACATCTGGTACAGTGGCAACATTCACATGCAATTCTGGCTATACACGATCTGGCTCAAGCTCCAGAACATGCAGTTCTCAAGGCACCTGGAGCAACTCTAACCCAACTTGCATCAAAAGTACCCTTTATTTTATTTGCCTTTTCTTAAAAAACTATGATTTATTTTAGCATGCAGTGGACTATCAAATCCAAGCAATGGAAGAGTAAGCATGAGTAGAAGCCCATACACATCTGGTACAGTGGCAACATTCACATGCAATTCTGGCTATACACGATCTGGCTCAAGCTCCAGAACATGCAGTTCTCAAGGCACCTGGAGCAACTCTAACCCAACTTGCATCAAAAGTACCCTTTATTTTATTTGCCTTTTCTTAAAAAACTATGATTTATTTTAGCATGCAGTGGACTATCAAATCCAAGCAATGGAAGAGTAAGCATGAGTAGAAGCCCATACACATCTGGTACAGTGGCAACATTCACATGCAATTCTGGCTATACACGATCTGGCTCAAGCTCCAGAACATGCAGTTCTCAAGGCACCTGGAGCAACTCTAACCCAACTTGCATCAAAAGTACCCTTAATTTTATTTGCCTTTTCTTAAAAAACTATGATTTATTTTAGCATGCAGTGGACTATCAAATCCAAGCAATGGAAGAGTAAGCATGAGTAGAAGCCCATACACATCTGGTACAGTGGCAACATTCACATGCAATTCTGGCTATACACGAACTGGCTCAAGCTCCAGAACATGCAGTTCTCAAGGCACCTGGAGCAACTCTAACCCAACTTGCATCAAAAGTACCCTTAATTTTATTTGCCTTTTCTTAAAAAACTATGATTTATTTTAGCATGCAGTGGACTATCAAATCCAAGCAATGGAAGAGTAAGCATGAGTAGAAGCCCATACACATCTGGTACAGTGGCAACATTCACATGCAATTCTGGCTATGCACTATCTGGCTCAAGCTCCAGAACATGCAGTTATCAAGGCACCTGGAGCAACTCTAACCCCACTTGCGTCAAAAGTACCCTTAATTTTATTTGCCTTTTCTTAAAAAAACTATGATTTCTTTTAGCATGCAGTGGAATATCAAATCCAAGCAATGGATTAGTGAGCATGAGTAGAAGCCCATACACATCTGGTACAGTGGCAACATTCACATGCAATTCTGGCTATGCACTATCTGGCTCAAGCTCCAGAACATGCAGTTCTCAAGGCACCTGGAGCAACTCTAACCCAACTTGCGTCAAAAGTACCCTTAATTTTATTTGCCTTTTCTTAAAAGATTATGATTTCTGTTAGCATGCAGTGGACTATCAAATCCAAGCAATGGAATAGTGAGCATCAGTAAAAGCCCTTACACATCTGGTACAGTGGCAACATTCACATGCAATTCTGGCTATGCACTATCTGGCTCAAGCTCCAGAACATGCAGTTCTCAAGGCACCTGGAGCAACTCTAACCCAACTTGCGTCAAAAGTACCCTTAATTTTATTTGCCTTTTCTTAAAAGATTATGATTTCTTTTAGCATGCAGTGGACTATCAAATCCAAGCAATGGAATAGTGAGCATCAGTAGAAGCCCTTGCACATCTGGTACAGTGGCAACATTCACATGCAATTCTGGCTATGCACTATCTGGCTCAAGCTCCAGAACCTGCAGTTCTCATGGCACCTGGAGCAACTCTAACCCAACTTGCGTCAAAAGTACCCTTAATTTTATTTGCCTTTCCTTAACAAACTATGATTTATTTTAGCATGCAGTGGACTATCAAATCCAAGCAATGGAATAGTGAGCATCAGTAGAAGCCCTTACACATCTGGTACAGTGGCAACATTCACATGCAATTCTGGCTATGCACTATCTGGCTCAAGCTCCAGAACATGCAGTTCTCAAGGCACCTGGAGCAACTCTAACCCAACTTGCGTCAAAAGTACCCTTAATTTTATTTGCCTTTTCTTAAAAAACTATGATTTATTTTTAGCATGCAATGGACTATCAAATCCAAGCAATGGAATAGTGAGCATCAGTAGAAGCCCTTACACATCTGGTACAGTAGCAACATTCACATGCAATTCTGGCTATGCACTCTCTGGCTCAAGCTCCAGAACATGCAGTTCTCAAGGCACCTGGAGCAACTCTAACCCAACTTGCGTCAAAAGTACCCTTAATTTTATTTGCCTTTTCTTAAAAAACTATGATTTCTTTTAGCATGCAGTGGACTATCAAATCCAAGCAATGGAATAGTGAGCATCAGTAGAAGCCCTTACACATCTGGTACAGTGGCAACATTCACATGCAATTCTGGCTATGCACTATCTGGCTCAAGCTCCAGAACATGCAGTTCTCAAGGCACCTGGAGCAACTCTAACCCAACTTGCGTCAAAAGTACCCTTAATTTTATTTGCCTTTCCTTAACAAACTATGATTTTTTTAGCATGCAGTGGACTATCAAATCCAAGCTATGGAATAGTGAGCATCAGTAGAAGCCCTTACACATCTGGTACAGTGGCAACATTCACATGCAATTCTGGCTATGCACTATCTGGCTCAAGCTCCAGAACATGCAGTTCTCAAGGCACCTGGAGCAACTCTAACCCAACTTGCGTCAAAAGTACCCTTAATTTTATTTGCCTTTTCTTAAAAAACTATGATTTATTTTTAGCATGCAATGGACTATCAAATCCAAGCAATGGCATAGTGAGCATCAGTAGAAGCCCTTACACATCTGGTACAGTAGCAACATTCACATGCAATTCTGGCTATGCACTCTCTGGCTCAAGCTCCAGAACATGCAGTTCTCAAGGCACC
This sequence comes from Ptycholaimellus sp. GST1_10, assembly GCA_030248095.1. Classification (NCBI taxonomy): domain Eukaryota; kingdom Metazoa; phylum Nematoda; class Chromadorea; order Chromadorida; family Chromadoridae; genus Ptycholaimellus; species Ptycholaimellus sp. GST1_10. The sequence goes on from JASANA010006428.1 coordinate 9,799, forward strand.
TGGAGCAACTCTAACCCAACTTGCGTCAAAAGTACCCTTAATTTTATTTGCCTTTTCTTAAAAAACTATGATTTCTTTTAGCATGCAGTGGACTATCAAATCCAAGCAATGGAATAGTGAGCATCAGTAGAAGCCCTTACACATCTGGTACAGTGGCAACATTCACATGCAATTCTGGCTATGCACTATCTGGCTCAAGCTCCAGAACATGCAGTTCTCAAGGCACCTGGAGCAACTCTAACCCAACTTGCGTCAAAAGTACCCTTAATTTTATTTGCCTTTCCTTAACAAACTATGATTTATTTTAGCATGCAGTGGACTATCAAATCCAAGCAATGGAATAGTGAGCATCAGTAGAAGCCCTTACACATCTGGTACAGTGGCAACATTCACATGCAATTCTGGCTATGCACTATCTGGCTCAAGCTCCAGAACATGCAGTTCTCAAGGCACCTGGAGCAACTCTAACCCAACTTGCGTCAAAAGTACCCTTAATTTTATTTGCCTTTTCTTAAAAAACTATGATTTATTTTTAGCATGCAATGGACTATCAAATCCAAGCAATGGAATAGTGAGCATCAGTAGAAGCCCTTACACATCTGGTACAGTAGCAACATTCACATGCAATTCTGGCTATGCACTCTCTGGCTCAAGCTCCAGAACATGCAGTTCTCAAGGCACCTGGAGCAACTCTAACCCAACTTGCGTCAAAAGTACCCTTAATTTTATTTGCCTTTTCTTAAAAAACTATGATTTCTTTTAGCATGCAGTGGACTATCAAATCCAAGCAATGGAATAGTGAGCATCAGTAGAAGCCCTTACACATCTGGTACAGTGGCAACATTCACATGCAATTCTGGCTATGCACTATCTGGCTCAAGCTCCAGAACATGCAGTTCTCATGGCACCTGGAGCAACTCTAACCCAACTTGTGTCCAAAGTACACTTAATTTTATTTGCCTTTTCTTAAAAACTATGATTTATTTTAGCATGCAGTGGACTATCAAATCCAAGCTATGGAATAGTGAGCATCAGTAGAACCCCATACACATCTGGTACAGTGGCAACATTCACATGCAATTCTGGCTATACACTATCTGGTTCAAGCTCCAGAACATGCAATTCTCATGGCACCTGGAGCAACTCTAACCCAACTTGCGTCAGAAGTACCCTTAATTATATTTGCCTTTTCTTTAAAAACTATAATTTATTTTAGCATGCAGTGGACTATCAAATCCAAGGTATGGAATAGTGAGCATCAGTAGAAGTATTTACACGTCTGGTACAGTGGCAACTTTCACCTGCAGTAATGGCTACAGTTTAGTTGGCACTATCACTAGAAATTGCAACTCAGACTTCACCTGGAGCGGCTCTCAACCATCTTGCGTTCGCTGTAAGTCAAATTTACATCTGGTGTTTGTGCAAAACGTAGTCACTTATTGACGATTGTATAAGCAGAGCGGAAGCACAAACCACTTTTAGACAAGGACAAATTCTATTACGGTTTTTGAAAATATGATTTGTTGTCATTAATTCTGTGGACGTTCGACACAACTGTGAGTAGGCTCAATCGATGCAGCAAATTCAGGACTTTCCGCAAGAAGAAGTTTGTCAAAATAGGTTGACTTTTGACCTTGTTACGGCAAAAAAAGCTTCAAGAAAGTGGCAATCTGAGAGCAGTTCATTTTCATTTTAAATCTGAGGCAGCTACGCTGCTGCTTCCAGGAGCAGATACGCAAAACACAAAAGTAAGCTAAGTAAGCTGACAAAAGGAAATTGAGATATATTGATCTACAGAAGAGCAGGAAGTTTTTCGCGCGGCCGCAGGCCGCCTGCTGCGGAGGGCAGGGCAGTCAGAGCTCCGGAGGCCGGAGGAGCTCTGGCGCCATGCCCGAAGCAGCGGGCAGCCAAGGCCAGCTTAAGCAGTTACCCCATTTTTGCATCCGTCTTTCCGCATATATATATATATATATATATATATATATATAACAGGTACCATCGGCAAGGCAAATGTGGTCTCTTTTCTCCAAATTTTGTAATTGCCTCGAGCAAAAAGTCAAGGAAATACATCTACTACTAGTGGACTCTGCTGCTTGGACAGTTGCATTTTGTTTTTGGCGCGCAGTTAAGTGTCTCTTTCCATGTGCGCCAAAAACTAAATGCAGATGTCGCAGCAGATTCCACTAGTAGTAGATGTATTTCCTTGATTTTTTGCTCGAGGCAATCACAAAATTTGGAGAAAAGAGACCACATTTGGCTTGCCGATGGTACCAAATATTTCTTCCACTTTTAATATAGTATAAAATGTATAAATACAATTTTATAGTTGGTTATGTATTATTTATTATAAATTAAGATATTAAGAGAAAATATTCGAAAATCAAAAATTCAATGCATATTTATTGGCAAAATAACATATTTTTGTGAAATTTTCATGATTTATACTTAGGGCAATCGATTATTGGGCGAAATCTTAACGTCATAAAAGAGCTTTAATTTTGGACTGCCGATGGTACCAGTAGTTTTCTCAACTTAAAATTTCCAAAATAAAAATGATTGTCTGAGAGGGATTTGAACTTCCCAGTTTCATCCAACCACCCAAGTGCTTAGACCACTACACTACTGGTGCACATGCATCGTTGTTTGACTGAAGACTTATGAATAATAAATAACTATATGAGGCCCATAAACCCGGGGAAGGGGGTTGGGGGGAAGAAATGAATACCTACACTCATTTCAAGAATAGATGCGGAGGAGAAGAAGAAGAAGGAGAAGGAGGAGTTCGGACAAATGGTTTTGAATAGTTTTCTCTTGTGTTCTGCCGTTTTTGGGGGATTTCTCATGAGTTTTGGTCAATTCGATAATGCTCTTTCCACTGCAGAAAGAATCAGAACGATTGGACGTTTCTGTGAATCACAAAATCCTTATCAATTTTAAGATCTAGCAATAACCCCAGAAACGTACACCTGGGTCGAAAAGAGGGGCTGGGCGCTGACACTCCGCTAACGCTCCGTTCGTGCCAGCCCAATATCTGGTACCTTTGGCAGGCCAAATGTGGGTCTCTTTTCTCCAAAATTTGCGATTGCCCTGAGTAAGAAGTCAAGGAAATTTCTTGTGAGTTTTGGTCAATTCAAAGATGCTCTTTCTAATGCAAAAAGAATCAGAACGATTGAATGTTTCTGTGAGGAGCAAGAGCCTTATCAAAATTGATTGATTGATTTATTCTTCATCCAAATAAAAATTTGAGTGTAAACAGTAGAGGCAGCAATGCATACTGAGTGAGGAATCAGTGTGGGGCTGAGAGGGAGCTAGGAGAGTGGTGGTCTGAGAGTGCGCAGGTACTCCGCACAGTTGGCCCAGGAGCCCAGCAGCACCCACTCCGGTATCACGTTCCAGACGCCTATGACCCTTTGAGGCCAGCCCTTAGCACCCATTCCGGTCGCACCCACGTCACTGAGAAGGCGGCAATTATTTCTGAGAGTGCGGGAGCTGATTTTTTGAGTCAACAGACCTGGGCAAAATTGTTTGTCATGGAAGGCGTTGTGGAGGAGGAGCATGTCAGAATAGAACCTGCGGTTTGGGAGCTTTTCAAGGCCTAGCCAGCTGCATCTGTAAGTATAACCAAGGCCTAAGTTCCGCACATGGCACTTCCGAAAAATAAAACGAGTGAAAGATTTTTGGATCTTCTCAATTCGAAGGGAGTCAGCAGCAGACACAGTGTTCCAGGCAGGTGAGGCGTACTCCAGAATTGGTCTTACATACACAATGAAAGCTTTGGTGAGAGTGGCAGGTGAGGGTTTGGAGAAGCACTTCTTCAGGACATAGCACATCCGTTCTGCCTTGCAGCAGATGGCAGTTACACTAGCACACCTAGATCGTGCTGCACGTTTTGGGAGGCAACAGGAAGAGGGAGGCCACAGAGGGTGTAAGTCTGCCCTAATCCTGCTCCTATTGGAAGGACTACGCACTTGCTGGGTGAGATCTAGCAATAACCCCGGAAACTTGCACTTGGGTCGAAAAGAGGGCCGTGGCGCTGACACTTCTTTCTTTCTTTTTATCATCATCACAGGGATGAGAGAGATGACAGGATCACAGCAAAGTGACACTGAACATAGGTAGCAGACGCAGCATAGGAGATTTGGCAGGCGAAATGAAAGAGTTCAGCCAATTAGGTGGTGTTTGCATTGTCTAAATCGAGCACTGCTCTCATGGCGGTCAGAAAGGCCCCTCGCCTCTCCTTTGCGGCACTGGCAGGGAGGCGCCTCCACCACACCGAGACTCGCCCTGGCCATAGATCAGTCCTTGCAGCCGCCCCTCCGCCCATTCCAGCTTAATGGTGAAGGCCCCGGAGGTTTGATTGAAGGAAGGGGAAGAAAATTGGGTGGCCGTGCTGAGCTTTCTGGCTTTCTTTCACTTTGCTAATGCTCCGTTCGCGTCAGCCCAATATATGTGTCCCTGTCACGCTCATACTCATAAACTCATAAGCTTTGGCAATCCGATTCAGCATAGTAGTAAACAAGAGGCCGGTATCATGATTGCAATACTTGCACACGATATGTTCAGCAACGTAATCAGAAAGCATTGGAACTGCTTGGTTGGAGGTTGGAGCGTTTGCAAAGCATCATGGCAGCATTGCACTTGGGGTAGGTTGCTGAGTTAGGGATTAACTTGTGCTGGGCCGCAAAGTGCATGCTGGCTTTGCCATACACCAGAGACAGAACGAGGGCAGTGAGAGTTCATTAGGACCTTTAGGCTAATTCTGATGCAACTGCCTGTGCAAATTAGCCTTAGGGCCGATTTGAGCAAATTAGTGGGCGGGGGAATAAAAGACCATATACCATGGAGGTGTATTATGTGATCCTCAGTGCTGCAACATACCCCATAACTCCCTGGTTTTTCAATGAAATTGGCTGAAATTATGGATGAATGTCCGCCTTGGTGGTGGCTTGGGACGTTTATTGAGGTTTCACGAAATTTTTGGGTTTTCCCCAAAATATAGAATTTTGATGTTTCAAAATAGAAAAAATCATAACTCCTTGATTTTTCAACGATATCAGCTGAAATTTTGCAAGAAGGTCTGACTTTACAGTGGCTTGGGCCCTTTATTGGGATTTTGCAAAATTTTTGGGTTTTCCCCCGAATCTTAGAATTTTTATGTTTCAAAACAAAAAAAAATCACAAATCCCTGGTTTTTCCACGAAATTGGCTGAAATTTTGCATGAATGTCTGACTTTATGGTGGCTTGGGCCCTCTATTGCGGTTTTGAGAAATTTTTGGGTTTTTCTCCGAAACTTAGAATTTTGATGTTTCAAATTACCATAACTCCCTGGTTTTTAGACGAAATTGACAATAAATAAATCTGCAATTGATAAAATTTACTCATGTAGCTTGACAATATTACTTGGAACAGAGGCCGCACATCTTGGCAACAGCCGAGAATACCTTGTGTCCCCACCACCAGGTGGTGCTGCGTTCGGCCCCGCCCACTGTCAGGTGGGGTAGAAGTACATTCATACATGAAAGATAGAGCCTGTAAATGCCCACAAAAACCAGGTTGAACCAAACTTTTTTCCTATAGAAAATTAAAATTTAACTGCAGTATAATCAGCAAAAAATTGCTGGGCTCTCTTAGCTTTGTTGGTAAGGTGTCTCATTTGCTAAACAAAATTTGACTGGTAAGAGTTGCCAAATTTAATTTCATCGCCTTAAAGCCCAAGCCATTTTCAATGATCTTTCTAACCTAAGATCAAATCAAATTTCTTCAACTTTATGTCCAAGCAATTTTAAGTGCAACCAAAACCTAAGAGAAACATTGAATCAAAAAGATTCACAATTTCAGTAATATATATATATATATATATATATATATATATATATATATATATATATATATTATATATATATATATATATATATATATATATATATATATATATATATGTGTGTGTGTGTGAATCTGGAAATGCTGTCCACGGGCGAATTCTCAACGGATCTTGACAAACTTTTTTCCTGAAAAGTAATGCTATTTTAGGTTTCCGAGCATTTAAAACATTACTTTTTTGGGTAGAAATGTTAAAAATTTGGGTATGCTGTAAAAGGCTCAATTCTCAACGGATTTTGACAAACTTTTTGTTTCCTGAAAGGTAATAAAATTTTAGGAAGATCTGGAGGGGTGGAACAAGTCCCGGAGAATTTGAAACATTACTTTTTTGGGTAGAAATGTTGAAAAATGGGGTATGCTGAAAAATGGCGATTTCTCAACTGATTTGGACAAACTTTTCCTGAAAAGTAATAAAATTTTAGGGAAGGAAAGGAATTTAGAAATGTGAAAGGGGGGATGTACTCCGCGGTCACCTATTGCACTATGCGCCATATACTTGTAGTAATAATACGTTATTATCTATGTAGAAAATCAGTTTATTTAAGCTTGTACCACATTGGCATCTCCTACCGATGGAATAATGACACTGAACAATGACCCTCCTGAAGCGGGAACTGTGGCCACATACACCTGCAATAATGGCTTCAGCTTAGTTGGCACAGGGACTCGAAACTGCAAACCTGACTACACCTGGAGTGGCTCTACACCAACTTGCGTCAGAAGTAAGCACTGTTTCATTATTGACTTTGGCACTTTACTTTGTTTTAGGTTGTAATACACCGGCATCTCCTACCAATGGAATGATGACACTGAACAATGACCCTCCTGAAGCGGGAACTGTGGCCACATACACCTGCAATAATGGCTTCAGCTTAGTTGGCACAGGGACTCGAAACTGCAAACCTGACTACACCTGGAGTGGCTCTACACCAACTTGCGTCAGAAGTAAGCACTGTTTCATTATTGACTTTGGCACTTTACTTTGTTTTAGGTTGTAATACACCGGCATCTCCTACCAATGGAATGATGACACTGAACAATGACCCCCCTGAAGCGGGAACTGTGGCCACATACACCTGCAATAATGGCTTCAGCTTAGTTGGCACAGGCACTAGAAACTGCAAACCTGACTACACCTGGAGTGGCTCTACACCAACTTGCGTCAGAAGTAAGCACTGTTTCATTATTGACTTTGGCACTTTACTTTGTTTTAGGTTGTAATACACCGGCATCTCCTACCGATGGAATAATGACACTGAACAATGACCCTCCTGAAGCGGGAACTGTGGCCACATACACCTGCAATAATGGCTTCAGCTTAGTTGGCACAGGCACTAGAAACTGCAAACCTGACTACACCTGGAGTGGCTCTACACCAACTTGCGTCAGAAGTAAGCACTGTTTCATTATTGACTTTGGCACTTTACTTTGTTTTAGGTTGTAATACACCGGCATCTCCTACCGATGGAATAATGACACTGAACAATGACCCTCCTGAAGCGGGAACTGTGGCCACATACACCTGCAATAATGGCTTCAGCTTAGTTGGCACAGGGACTCGAAACTGCAAACCTGACTACACCTGGAGTGGCTCTACACCAACTTGCGTCAGAAGTAAGCACTGTTTCATTATTGACTTTGGCACTTTACTTTGTTTTAGGTTGTAATACACCGGCATCTCCTACCAATGGAATGATGACACTGAACAATGACCCTCCTGAAGCGGGAACTGTGGCCACATACACCTGCAATAATGGCTTCAGCTTAGTTGGCACAGGGACTCGAAACTGCAAACCTGACTACACCTGGAGTGGCTCTACACCAACTTGCGTCAGAAGTAAGCACTGTTTCATTATTGACTTTGGCACTTTACTTTGTTTTAGGTTGTAATACACCGGCATCTCCTACCAATGGAATGATGACACTGAACAATGACCCTCCTGAAGCGGGAACTGTGGCCACATACACCTGCAATAATGGCTTCAGCTTAGTTGGCACAGGGACTAGAAACTGCAAACCTGACTACACCTGGAGTGGCTCTACACCAACTTGCATCAGAAGTAAGCACTGTTTCATTATTGACTTTGGCACTTTACTTTGTTTTAGGTTGTAATACACCGGCATCTCCTACCGATGGAATAATGACACTGAACAATGACCCTCCTGAAGCGGGAACTGTGGCCACATACACCTGCAATAATGGCTTCAGCTTAGTTGGCACAGGGACTCGAAACTGCAAACCTGACTACACCTGGAGTGGCTCTACACCAACTTGCGTCAGAAGTAAGCACTGTTTCATTATTGACTTTGGCACTTTACTTTGTTTTAGGTTGTAATACACCGGCATCTCCTACCAATGGAATGATGACACTGAACAATGACCCTCCTGAAGCGGGAACTGTGGCCACATACACCTGCAATAATGGCTTCAGCTTAGTTGGCACAGGGACTCGAAACTGCAAACCTGACTACACCTGGAGTGGCTCTACACCAACTTGCGTCAGAAGTAAGCACTGTTTCATTATTGACTTTGGCACTTTACTTTGTTTTAGGTTGTAATACACCGGCATCTCCTACCAATGGAATGATGACACTGAACAATGACCCCCCTGAAGCGGGAACTGTGGCCACATACACCTGCAATAATGGCTTCAGCTTAGTTGGCACAGGGACTAGAAACTGCAAACCTGACTACACCTGGAGTGGCTCTACACCAACTTGCATCAGAAGTAAGCACTGTTTCATTATTGACTTTGGCACTTTACTTTGTTTTAGGTTGTAATACACCGGCATCTCCTACCGATGGAATAATGACACTGAACAATGACCCTCCTGAAGCGGGAACTGTGGCCACATACACCTGCAATAATGGCTTCAGCTTAGTTGGCACAGGGACTCGAAACTGCAAACCTGACTACACCTGGAGTGGCTCTACACCAACTTGCGTCAGAAGTAAGCACTGTTTCATTATTGACTTTGGCACTTTACTTTGTTTTAGGTTGTAATACACCGGCATCTCCTACCAATGGAATGATGACACTGAACAATGACCCTCCTGAAGCGGGAACTGTGGCCACATACACCTGCAATAATGGCTTCAGCTTAGTTGGCACAGGGACTCGAAACTGCAAACCTGACTACACCTGGAGTGGCTCTACACCAACTTGCGTCAGAAGTAAGCACTGTTTCATTATTGACTTTGGCACTTTACTTTGTTTTAGGTTGTAATACACCGGCATCTCCTACCAATGGAATGATGACACTGAACAATGACCCCCCTGAAGCGGGAACTGTGGCCACATACACCTGCAATAATGGCTTCAGCTTAGTTGGCACAGGGACTAGAAACTGCAAACCTGACTACACCTGGAGTGGCTCTACACCAACTTGCATCAGAAGTAAGCACTGTTTCATTATTGACTTTGGCACTTTACTTTGTTTTAGGTTGTAATACACCGGCATCTCCTACCAATGGAATGATGACACTGAACAATGACCCCCCTGAAGCGGGAACTGTGGCCACATACACCTGCAATAATGGCTTCAGCTTAGTTGGCACAGGGACTAGAAACTGCAAACCTGACTACACCTGGAGTGGATCTACACCAACTTGCATCAGAAGTAAGCACTGTTTCATTATTGACTTTGGCACTTTACTTTGTTTTAGGTTGTAATACACCGGCATCTCCTACCAATGGAATAATGACACTGAACAATGACCCTCCTGAAGCGGGAACTGTGGCCACATACACCTGCAATAATGGCTTCAGCTTAGTTGGCACAGGGACTAGAAACTGCAAACCTGACTACACCTGGACTGGCTCTACACCAACTTGCGTCAGAAGTAAGCACTGCTTCATACATGACCACTGGACTTTTCTTTGTTTTAGGTTGTATTAGTGTGGAAGATCCTATTAACGGAGCAGTAACTGTTAGCCAGGAACCCGCTTTGGTGAACAGTGTAGCAACCTATTCGTGTGATTCTGGTTTTGTCCTAGTAGGTACAAGTATTAGAACCTGCCTATCTGACTCTTCATGGAGCGGATCCAAACCTTCATGCGTTATAAGTTATCCTTAATCAACTATTCTTTGTTCTTTTGTCATTATGTTGGATCAGGCTGCCCCAGTCCACAGCCACCAAACTACGGAGCAGTTACTCTAAGCGAGGATCCCGCGTTGGTTGACAGCCTGGCATCTTACAGTTGCAGCTCTGGCTATATTCTCATTGGTCCCAGCATTCGAACCTGCAAAACTGACTCCGCATGGAGCGGATCTCAACCTTCTTGCATTCGAAGTAATTTACCTATATTTGGTTTAGGCCCTTTTCAAAGGCGTGAAAATTATGTCTGAGGTTGTCCTGCACCAGAAGCTCCCTTCAACGGGGCAGTTGCCCTTAGTGATGACCTGCCAGTAGTGAACAGCATTGCAACATTTACCTGCCAGTCTGGCTTCAGCCTGCAAGGCCAGGGAAGCATTTCCTGCTCATCTGACGGCAGCTGGAACAGCTCTCCACCAATTTGCGTACTTGAGACTACCACAACAACAACTACAACAACTTCTCCTTCAACTATAATTACAACGAAATCTACAACTGTGACAACAACCCCATATCCCACCACATCCCAACCAACTTCAACAACTACAGAGTCTACAGTTACAACCACATTCCCACCTACAACAGTAACCACAACCCCATATCCTACCACATCCCAACCAACTTCAACAACTACAGAGTCTACAATTACAACCACATTGCCACCTACAACAGTAACCACAACCCCATATCCTACCACATCCCAACCAACTTCAACAACTACAGAGTCTACAGTTACAACCACATTCCGACCTACAACAGTAACCACAACCCCATATCCTACCACATCCCAACCAACTTCAACAACTACAGAGTCTACAGTTACAACCACATTCCCACCTACAACAGTAACCACAACCCCATATCCTACCACATCCCAACCAACTTCAACAACTACAGAGTCTACAATTACAACCACATTCCCACCTAAAACAGTAACCACAACCCCATATTCTACCACATCCCAACCAACTTCAACAACTACAGAGTCTACAGTTACAACCACATTCCCACCTACAACAGTAACCACAACCCCATATCCTACCACATCCCAACCAACTTCAACAACTACAGAGTCTATAGTTTCAACCACATTCCCACCTACAACAGTAACAACATCCACATCAACTTATTATGAGACAGAGTCAACAGTTCCAACCGAAAACCTAGATACATCCACCACTGAAAGTCTCACCACAACAACTGGTTTCGATGAGCCAGAAACGCAAAGTACCACTGTATTGCCTGATTCAAGCACGACCGATTATACTGATACTTTTGCAGAATCTTCATCCACATCAACTTATTATGAGACAGAGTCAACAGTTCCAATCGAAAACCTAGATACATCCACCACTGAAAGTTTCACCACAACAACTGGTTTTGAGGAACCAGAAACGCAAAGTACCACTGCATTGCCTGATTCAAGCACGACCGATTATACAAAAACTTTTGCAGAATCTTCATCCACATCAACTTATTATGAGACAGAGTCAACAGTTCCAACCGAAAACCTAGAGACATCAACCACTGAAAGTTTCACTACAACAACTGGTTTCGATGAGCCAGAAACGCAAAGTACCACTGCATTGCCTGATTCAAGCACGACCGATTATACTGAAACTTTCGCAGAATCTTCATCCACATCAACTTATTATGAGACAGAGTCAACAGTTCCAACCGAAAACCTAGAGACATCCACCACTGAAAGTTTCACCACAACAACTGGTTTCGATGAGCCAGAAATGCAAAGTACCACTGCATTGCCTGATTCAAGCACGACCGATTATACTGAAACTTTTGCAGAATCTTCATCCACATCAACTTATTATGAGACAGAGTCAACAGTTCCAACCGAAAACCTAGAGACATCAACCACTGAAAGTTTCACTACAACAACTGGTTTCGATGAGCCAGAAACGCAAAGTACCACTGCATTGCCTGATTCAAGCACGACCGATTATACTGAAACTTTCGCAGAATCTTCATCCACATCAACTTATTATGAGACAGAGTCAACAGTTCCAACCGAAAACCTAGAGACATCCACCACTGAAAGTTTCACCACAACAACTGGTTTCGATGAGCCAGAAATGCAAAGTACCACTGCATTGCCTGATTCAAGCACGACCGATTATACTGAAACTTTCGCAGAATCTTCATCCACATCAACTTATTATGAGACAGAGTCAACAGTTCCAACCGAAAACCTAGAGACATCCACCACTGAAAGTTTCACTACAACAACTGGTTTCGATGAGCCAGAAACGCAAAGTACCACTGCATTGCCTGATTCAAGCACGACCGATTATACTGAAACTTTCGCAGAATCTTCATCCACATCAACTTATTATGAGACAGAGTCAACAGTTCCAACCGAAAACCTAGAGACATCCACCACTGAAAGTTTCACCACAACAACTGGTTTCGATGAGCCAGAAACGCAAAGTACCACTGCATTGCCTGATTCAAGCACGACCGATTACACTGAAACTTTCGCAGAATCTTCATCCACTTCAACTTATTATGAGACAGAGTCAACAGTTCCAACAGAAAACCTAGAGACATCCACCACTGAAAGTTTCACCACAACAACTGGTTTCGATGAGCCAGAAACGCAAAGTACCACTGCATTGCCTGATTCAAGCACGACCGATTACGCTGAAACTTTCGCAGAATCTTCATCCACATCAACTTATTATGAGACAGAGTCAACAGTTCCAACCGAAAACCTAGAGACATCCACCACTGAAAGTTTCACTACAACAACTGGTTTCGATGAGCCAGAAACGCAAAGTACCACTGCATTGCCTGATTCAAGCACGACCGATTATACTGAAACTTTCGCAGAATCTTCATCCACATCAACTTATTATGAGACAGAGTCAACAGTTCCAACAGAAAACCTAGAGACATCCACCACTGAAAGTTTCACCACAACAACTGGTTTCGATGAGCCAGAAACGCAAAGTACCACTGCATTGCCTGATTCAAGCACGACCGATTATACTGAAACTTTCGCAGAATCTTCATCCACATCAACTTATTATGAGACAGAGTCAACAGTTCCAACCGAAAACCTAGAGACATCCACCACTGAAAGTTTCACTACAACAACTGGTTTCGATGAGCCAGAAACGCAAAGTACCACTGCATTGCCTGATTCAAGCACGACCGATTATACTGAAACTTTCGCAGAATCTTCATCCACATCAACTTATTATGAGACAGAGTCAACAGTTCCAACCGAAAACCTAGAGACATCCACCACTGAAAGTTTCACCACAACAACTGGTTTCGATGAACCAGAAACGCAAAGTACCACTGCATTGCCTGATTCAAGCACGACCGATTATACTGAAACTTTCGCAGAATCTTCATCCACATCAACTTATTATGAGACAGAGTCAACAGTTCCAACCGAAAACCTAGAGACATCCACCACTGAAAGTTTCACCACAACAACTGGTTTCGATGAACCAGAAACGCAAAGTACCACTGCATTGCCTGATTCAAGCACGACCGATTATACTGAAACTTTTGCAGATTCTCCAGCCACATCAACTTATTATGAGACAGAGTCAACAGTTCCAACCGAAAACCTAGAGACATCCATCACTGAAAGTTTCACCACAACAGCTGGTTTCGATGAGTCAGAAATGCAAAGTACCACTGCATTGCCTGATTCAAGCACGACCGATTATACTGAAACTTTCGCAGAATCTTCATCCACATCAACTTATTATGAGACAGAGTCAACAGTTCCAACCGAAAACCTAGAGACATCCATCACTGAAAGTTTTACCACAACAACTGGTTTCGATGAGCCAGAAACGCAAAGTACCACTGCATTGCCTGATTCAAGGACGGCTGAAGACTGGGAAACATCAGCTTATTCTCCTCCACCCCCCCACACACAGACACAAAGCCCCCCCCCCCCCCCCCCACACAAGGCAGCAAAAGACCAGCCCCCCCCCCCCCCCCCCCCCCCCCCCCCCCCCCCCCCCCCCCCCCGCCCCCACCCCCCCCCCCCCCCCCCCCCCCCCCCCCCCTCTCCTTCAGCCACCTCCGCTGTCCAGGACACCAGCGAGTATCTGGGCACTTCTCTTGGGCTCACCACAAATGATTCAGCCAGCACCGCGTCACCTGAGCAAAGTGCCTCCTCCACCAGCCTTCCAAAGTGAATGTGGAAGGAAGATTGAAGGCTGTGGCGGCCAGACGTGCCCGGAGAATGAAGTCTGTTTCCACTGGCACCCGGCGGGGCCCATCTGTGCCTGCGCCCCCGGTCACTATCGACGCAACGGCCTCTGCATCCGTTAGCCTATCCACTTCAATGAGCCGCCCTTTGAAGAAATTGGGCTAAGGAATTCCTGCTTTTTTGATTGAATTTAGAATATGGCAAGTGGGAAGTGTTAGAATTCCTTTTACATGTTCAAAACTTCAGAACCAGGAAACGTTTTGCAGCAAAACGCTGCGGTTGCTGAATGGAGCTCAGAAATGGTGAAGGGCAATAGATAGAACTGAATGTGTCATAAGCAGTTGCATGTAAGGCGTTAGATCTCGAAGGCGGGTGTTTTTATGTTTTTAGGTTATCTAAGCTAAGTTGTCTATTACCAATTACCTGAGGGCTTGAAGGGCTGCAACTATTATAATTAAATATGGTTTTAAGTTTTAATCCTTAACAGTAGATAGAAATCAGGAGGTGTTTGGTACAATTCTCGAACGCCTTACATGAAACTCCTCATAGCCTTTTCATCATGATTGGGCAGCGATCAATTTGGTGGTGGATATTTCATAATCTATTGCCTAATGCAACATAATATTTTGGTGACGGCAAAAGTTGATTAAAAGCACTCTCAACTCGAGCATTCCGCAAGCAGAGACAAATGAGTTACCAGCTTTCAGCTATGATATACAATAAAAATTCATTTCTTTATGGTGCCATGAAACCTTGTTTTCGCAAAAACGTAAGCCTTGTTTACTTTCGCCCTATTTCCTTGTTTTCACACCCAAAGCCCCTTCTCGGCTAGCTGGTTCAAACGACGCTTTCAAATGTCTCAGCAATCCCTGAAGCTCATGCTCCACCTGTTCCAGATTCCCACAGTCTGCATTGAATCTGCCCAGCTCAAGGGCATTTGGGGGGCTGTATAGAAAGGCATAAACTGCTCCAGCATAAAAGAAGGCCAGAGAATCCTCGGCGCCCACTCAACCAGGCGCTCTTTATGAGCCCTCCCAGCAGCCATGTTTCGGCTAGCCCTTGCCTGCCTACTCAGCACCTGCCTGCAAGCCCGCCTCCAGGTGATGGCGTCTGAAGTTCGTGGAGGGCTGACTGGAAAGGATGAGATTGGAAGGCCGGAGAGGAGGAGCTGGCTAGGGCTCCGCGGAGCTCCTCCAGCTTCGTCTGTCCCAAGCCTTGGCCGCGCCACATTCGCTACTTCATCGGCGACGTCAGAGAAGAGGGTGCGGCAAGACAGCCTTTTTGAGGCGCTTTTATGACGCAGTGTTGCTGAGAATTTGAAAAAAAATTAAAATTTTGGAAATTTGAAAAAAAAATTGGAAATTTAAATAAAATTTAGGCAAATCGAACGAAGACCAATTTAAAATTAGTGCCGAATGCCTGGAGCAGTGTAGGCAATATCTTGGCAGGAAAGAAACTGATCAAGGCCGCCGTGGAGGGGATTCAGGAAAAGACCTGTCTGAGCTTCGAAGAGGCGAAGTTGGAACCGGCCGGATTCGAGCCTTTCATCTACTTTCAGGAGATCAAGGGTTCGTAAGCTCCTCGCATTCCCCCTGAGGCGATTCCAATACCACTCATCCCAGGGGACGGGACATAGCCCATCAAATTGCTGTCCTTTCCCCTGGGTTCAGTGATATCGGACTCGCCTTTTGACCCCCAGAGTACAGGCGAGTTGCATTGCCTGCAGACCTTGCTCCTCCGGCGTTGGTCTCGACAGTGGCAAGCACCCCATCAGCCTGCTCCTGGAGGGACCGAACGGCTGTCAATCCGTCAGCGGAGTGCAGCATGAAATCCTGCACACCCTTGGTCTCATATTTCTTTCTCTTCCTGCCGCTCTCTTTCTTGCCATTTTCTCTTCTCCAAATTTTCGCTAGTTTTTAGTATTTTCGCTGGTAAAACAAAGGTCCCCACTAAACTATCTGCTCTGTTCAAAAGGCTTCGGGCACGAAATGCAGCGCCCGGATCGCGACCGCTTCATCCAGGTTCCTTCCGGACTTAAAAAAGGCTTCTAACCGGCAATAATGCAAAAATTCGGGGCAGATAAAGCCGGAGAACGTGGACAATGCGGTGATGTTCGCCAAATGGTCGGCAGCAGAATTGGCCGCCTGCCCCTTCTGGGGCCACAATTGGAAGCGCAAGATGGGCCCCTACGATGTGGCGTCCATCATGCACTACAGCCCCAAGGTATTGCTGATTAGTGCCATTTGTTCTTTGAGCAAGGGAAGGATGGGGGGTTTGAGTTCAATCGAAAGGCCGGAGCCTCGGGGCCGACCTACGCAGTTCGCAGTGAGGCCAAGGACGGCGGCAGCAAGAGCTTCCTGGTGGACGCGGGCACCAAAACCTACGCCAATCTGAGCTTTGGGGATGTGCGCCGCCTCAACAGCGCCTACCAGTGCACCGGTTCTTTTCTGGGCCTTCAATCAAGCACTCCGGAACGGTCAAAGCCTAGGCCTGCTTGAAAAGAGGGCGCTTTTTGGACCAGGAAGGCAAAAGTCCTCCCCAGAAAGGATTTGCAAACAGGGACTGAGCAAAAATTCTAAATAGAAAGGTGCCCCAGTGCAGAAATGCTCAGAAAATTATCTGCGCAATGTGCTTTGTGGTTATGAGGTTCTCAAATACTATGCATCCCTAATTCTCAGCCGATGCTTTGAATGGAAACTCTTTTCATTCACCTGCAGCCGACTGTGAGGAGACCAAGTGCCAGCAGCAGGGCTTCGCGGCCAAGGACTGGAAGGGCCAGTGCCGCTGCCTCTGTCCCCTGCCCCTCCTGGACCCCGAGAGCGGCTGTCGAGATGTCCTCGCCTCACGAAGTCACCCTTACCTCCTCCGCTCTCCTTTCCAATCTCAAAGCAAGCTGCAGGGAAGCGAGCAATGGCCCGTGTCAAACGCAGCGGTGACCAGCCTGAGCGCTGCGACACTACCAAGGTATGTTTTTCGTCATTTTTATCGTATTTATGGGAGGATGGAAGCAGAGTAAGAGGGAAATTGGAGGTGATTGCGGCTGGGGAAAGCCAAGGCAGCATTGAATCGGAGCCGTTTGCCAGCAAGCCTGATGAGGCCATCGACGCTGAGCACCGGAGCCATGTGCAATGCTTCAACATTAGAGTAGGCCACAAGATTTGCAGCCTGAAAATAGCATGTAACTGAGCACAACAATTGATGAGATATAGAAATTTATTTGTCGAAATTTGTAACCAGGCCTTCACTCCTGACTGGAACCGAATCTAAAGACTGGAAATTAGGCTGCGACAGGCTTAGGAAAAGTTGAATTGAGGAAGCAGAAACGTCGTCCATCCTGCACATCAGCTTCGAGGGCGGCGCCTACGTTCCACCAGCGCCCGGCCACAACTACCTCGAAGCCCACGTCAACAGTCTCGCGGACAGCCCTACCAGGTTCACCGAATTTTGTAAAAAAAATATTAAAAAGCTGAGGCGGACGTGATTTGAACACGCAACCTTCTGATCTGGAGTCAGACGCGCTACCGTTGCGCCACCACCCCGCTTATTGGCCAATAGCCTTTATTGATCCTGATCACAAATGGAGAACTATCCCACATGAACCGTATTGCATTGATTTTAGGCTGACAAAGTCTTAGGTTCACGCCTTCTTGGCCGGAATTTCACATGCCTCCTTAATCCTTTACAAAAACTCCGCTCAGCTCCTTGAGGCAAGGCTTTCCTGATGGTGGATCAACTTGCCAGGTACCCGCAGGGCAGCATCGACACCTCCGCCATGGCCTACGCCATGGAAGGCAGTGCCTGGCTGGAGCTAAGCATCCAGGAGACCAACGGCTATGGCGCTCACTTCAAGGCCGTATTCACCAGGCTGCCCAAAGAAGCCTACATGAAGCGTTCCCTTCTTTCCCTTCCTCCTCAGCCTTTCAGTAGCCCTTTTTTAGACTGCACCAAAAGCGACCCAAACGGGGACATCAGCACCCACCAGGTCTGCTACAACGGCGGCGTCATCAAGGCTGAGGGCGGCTGTAAGTGTCAGTGCGCGGAAGGCTACAAGGGCGCCAGATGCGAAGAATGTGCCTCTTGAGTGGCTTAGAAAGAGTCTTCTGGAAGGCTGGAGACAGGGTGACTGCAGTTGCGGACGCCAAATGCGACGAAGTCTACCCCTGCCAGCATGGCGGGAGCTTTGATGCGAAAAGCTGCAGTTGCACGTGCCCGCCGCAGTTCACCGGGGCCAGCTGCCAATACCTTGGTGCACTGCCCTGCTTGCTCTTGCCTGACTGAAAAAGCATCCTCTAAGCTTCTGTTTACCCACCCTGCCGATTGTGACCATTCGGTGGCCCTCTTCCATTGAGCAATTATCTGAAGTCGTTGCTGATGCTGTTGTTGCATTGTTAGGTGATGTAGTTGCGGTTGAAGTTGTTGGGGATGCACTTGAAGTTGCAGTTATTGATGCTGTAGTAGTTGTTGAAAATGTTTTAAAAACTCGGCTAGGGGGCAGCTGGGGTTAGGTTGAGGCTAGGTGTCCCTGATTCCCAGCCCCGCTCCTCCAAATCGGCAGAGACTGTGAATAGCTGCAAACTGAAAGGTTGTCAGGCGGAGTGTGCAAAGATCTGCTGCGGGAGGACGACCCCAGCCTGCCCTTTGCCAACTCCCTGGGGCGTCCGGTGGTGGTGGAGAAGGCTGCAGCGCAGTGCTCCCAGCAGTGCACCTACAAGGATGTGGCCGGTCTGCTTCGTTGTCCAGTCTCCTGCGATGCGCCCTGCAGTTGGCTTTCACTTTTCCCGATTTTTTTTATGTTTTTGGACCCCATTTATTCTGAATCATTTCGGCTGAAATCCGGATGAGACTGGATCTAGATAGATGCTGTTTGTGACTTTTGACGGCGGCTATTAGCTTGCCGCGTGATCTTAAGAACCTAAATTGCCACCTATGAGCTGTCATATAAGGTCGAAATCCAATCTAAATGACATTTTCTTCCCTGGTGGCCCCTGAAAAGAAGTGCGTGTGCAGAGGAGGCGGACCTGATGGAGGAGATGAAGGCTGGTAGCTGCAAAGGCCAGTGCGGATTCCCTGCCAGCGAAGCTGGGAAGTGGTGTCTTTTCTGCGCCGTCAGTTGCAAAGAGGAGTGCCAGTGATTCATTTCCATATTTCTATCCTCCTACCCTGGGGGGAGTCAAGACAGGATGCTTTTCAGTGCAGATTCTGTTGGCGGTTGTGTCTATTTTGGGCTTTTGCTGGTGTACAGATGAACCAAAAAGTTTCAAGCTGCAGCAGCAAAGAACAGATAAGTAGGATGTTACCAGGCGCGGGAAAAGCTAAGGACTAGAAGGAGATTGATTGAAGCAAACAGTTGAAGTAACTCCAATTTCAATAGTTTCCTTTCAACACTAGCCAACCAAATGCCATAGTCATAGATTCAGAATAATCAATCAAACAAGGTATTCTCGGCTGTTGCCAAGATGCGCGGCCTTTGTTCCAGATAATAAGCTAAGCAATTGCTTTTAACTGCTTTAAGATACTGCCGCAGCAAACGTATCTGCCAAATCTAAGCTGAGTTTATTGAAAAACCAGTAATTTATGGATGTTCGAATTTTTGAAACATCAAGATTTTAGGTTTTTGACTATAAATCAAGAAATAATAAATGTGTCAAAAAATTCTATTATCAACTTCAATATATCACCATTAGAGACGTACATGCCAAAATTCAACTGATTTCATTGAAAAACCATCGATTTATGGATGTTCAAATTTTTGAAACATCAAGAATTTAGATTTTTGGCCATAAACTGAGAAATAACAAATATTTCGGAAATTCCTTTTACCAGCTTCAAGATAGCACCTCGACGGACGTACCTGCCAAAAATCAGCCAATTTCGTTGAAAAACCAGTGATTTATGAATTTTCGTACTTTGAAACATCAAAAAATTGAGTTTTGGGCAAAAATCGAAAAATTACGTCAAGCCCAAAAAATGGCCTGGAGATATCACCCAGGCGGACTTTCATGCAAAAAATCAGCCAATTTCGTTGAAAAACCAGTGATTTATGAATTTTCGTTCTTTGAAACATCAAAAATTTGGGTTTTGGGTGAAAAACGTAAAATTACGTCAAGCGCAAAAAATGGCCTGGAGATACCACCCAAGCGGACTTTCATGCAAAAAATCAGCCAATTTCGTTGAAAAACCGCGGAGTACGGGTCCCGGACAGACATATATATATACTAGTCAAATTGGTCAGTGGCCGCGCTTCGCGCGGCCACCTTTAGATGAATTGCAATTTTTGTAAACTAAAATTTATTCACTTTATGATTACTGAAACTTAATACATAAAAAATGAATTTTAATCACTCATTAGAGCTATTCAAAATATATGCAGAATCCATTAAAACAGACAATTATTTAATTTATCAATGCAATTACGACTGATAAACCGCAAGCATGGTTGCAGGCAAACACAATACAATTGCTTTCACATTGTAATGCTATGCAACAGTTATGATGCACAAGTGTCGCATAAGCTTTGCTCGAGATATCTTATTTATTGCATTCATTCTACATCAGCCAACTGAGTAGGCCAAAAACACAAAAAATGCACTTCATTCGATTTGATTTTTTACGCGATTTTTGATTAAATGTTGGCAATGTCAGGACAGGGGTTGACACAGAATTGTTGGGGCATGAATTTAAAAAAACTTCCGATAGAATATTGTGAAATATTTATTTTATCGCACGGATCGATGATCGCTCAGGACTTGCCGGTCATGGTCACCGCTGCACCGAATTTCAGGAGGTGAAAGGTGAGGTCGAGGGAGGTTCCCGCCTCTGGGGAGGCTCCAAAGTAGATGAGCGAGATGAGTTAGCGAGATGAGTTTTTAAGCTAGGAGGCTAAAATTTTGCATGGAAGTCTGTTATGGGTGCATCTCAAAATCCTGCTTTAGGCGCTGTGTCCCAATTAGTGGAACTGTGACAATTGCGTTTTTTTCGAATTTCAGGCAACTTTTTCAGGTTTGGCTCAAAATTTCGATTAGTTCTTCTTACTTTGGGAGATCAATGCTGTGCACCATCATTTTGTCCATGAAATTCCGCTTCGAATGGTGTTAGAATCATGCAAAAAGCTTTAGTAGAACCAGCGTTATGACCTTTTTGAACTGCCGGCTGGCGGCAGTCTAAGGATTCACCCCAAAAACCCCTAAGTCCCAGACTTCACATTTCATAAAAAATCAGATGACTAGGACAGCGATAGTCTTTGGATTGGCGACGCCAATGTTGCATAGCTTGCTCTAAAGAGAAGATTAACCAATTGCAGCAGGAATGGTCCAATCAAACACTCAAATTACACAACAGTAACAAACTTATTAAAACCAGAGGGCGGCAGTTCCCATCAAGGGTTCAACCGGCTTGCCCATAGTTGAACCCCTTGGTATACTTGTTGAAACATCAATATTTTAGGTTTTTGATTAAATATGAAGAGATAATAAACATTTTAAAAAGTCCTTTTTCTGAACTTCAATTTACCACCTTGATAGACGTTCATGCCAAAATTCAACTGATTTCATAGAAAAACAATCGATTTATCGATGTTCAAATTTTTGAAACATCAAGATTTTAGGTTTTTCGCCATAAATCAGGAAAATAATTATATTTTGGAAATTCCTTTTGCCAGCTTCAAGATATCACCTTAATGGATGTACCTGCCAAAATTCAGCCAATTTCATTGAAAAACCATCGATTTATGCCGAAGTTTCCCTCAGGATAGCTGGTGCTCACGGCAGTTTTATCCGGTAAAGCGAATGATTAGAGGCCTTGGGGACGAAGCTAAGCAAGTTCAACACTCTAAGCCAAAGCTAAGCATAGGCCAGGACGGAATCCCCATGTACCTACTAAAGAAGCTGGCTTCTGCTGTTGTGCACCCACTGTCCCTTCTATTCGAATTCTGCCTTGCTACCTCAGATATCCCCCAGCAGTGGCTAAATGAAGCAATACGTAACTGAACGAGTACGACCGACATTGATCTACGTTTCAAATGGCAAGAAAACATAAATCTTAGTGTAAAGCTACTGCATGTAAGTGTTTGCATTTGATAGCATGCATGTCTTGGCAGTCTACACCTCAGTAAGCGCATGGCAGTGTAAGCCTCACGCGTGTCTTGGCAGTCTACATCTCAGCAAGCGCATGCCAGTGTAAGCCTCAGCAAGCACTGTCTATATGTTGCTGTTTGTTGATGATAAGTGCTTCACTGCCACCCTGCTTCCTTGTACCAGGTAGTCGTCATGTTGGCGGACGTTATCATAAATCTCGCCACTCCACTACATTTTCCTGTTTGCGGTTGATAAGTGCTTCACCCCTGCCCTCCCAGTTCGTTAGCATTTTGGCTTACGCTGTCGGCACTTTCTCCTTTCACCCTCCCATCACCTTCTAATCACCTTCTTCTCCGCCAAATGGAACCCCGCCATGAGGAAATTTCTCCGCCCACCTCCGCCCTCCCATCATCAGCTCCTCCCAACGTCAACATCACTTCTCTGCCGTCATCGGAGATGAATTCGGTTCACGCTCTTCCGCAACCGGTCTACCCTCGTCCAACCGTTCTCGTCCAGCACCTTCCACTACCCCAGACGACCTCACTCTCCCAGACCTCCCATCCATCACCGATATCGACTCAAGTCCAGCCCATCAACTTCCAACAGACGCAGTCTAGCTACCAGACCCAGCAACACCCCCGCCAACCGCCTCAGCAGCCCCAACAGCCCCGTCAGCAGCCTCATCAACACCAGCAGCCCCAGCAGCCCCAGCACCAGATCCAGGAACAGCCCCAGGAACAGCCCCAGGAGCCCCAGGGATCCCAGCATATTCTCTACCCTCACTCGCAGACCCACCGCCACCTCTTCTCCCCCTACTTCTACTCCACGCCACTTCATCGTAACATCCCGACTATTCCAATCGCT
>JASANA010006429.1:0-20223 GCA_030248095.1 Ptycholaimellus sp. GST1_10
CAGTGCCTTATTAAAAAAGTTATTTCCAAAAAACTTTTTTTTAACAAGGTATTCTCAGCTGTCACCAAGATGCGCGGCCTCTGTTCCAAGCAATATTGTCAAGCAAAATGAGCAAATTTTACTTATTCCATATTTATTTATTGTCAATTTCGTCTAAAAACCAGAGAGTTATGGTTTTTCTATCTTGAAACATCAAAAATCTAAGTTTTGGGGGGAAACTGATTATTTGCAAAACCCCAATAAAGGTCCCAAGCCACCAAGGCAAACCTTCACACAATATTTCTGCCAATTTCGTTGAAAAACCAGGGAGTTATGATTTTTCCTCTTTTGAAACATCAAAATTCCAAGTTTTAAGGTAAAACCCAAAAATTACACAAAACCCCAATAAAGGTCCCAAGCCACCGCCAAGGCGGACATTCATACAAAATTTCAGCTAATTTTGTTGAAAAACCAGGGAGTTATGATTTTTCCTATTTTGAAACATCAAAATTCTAAGTTTTAAAAAATAACCCAAAAATTACGCAAACCCCAATAAAGGTCCCAGCCACCACCAAGGCGGACCTTCATGCAAAATTTCAGACAATTTCATTGAAAAACCAGAGAATAAGGATTTTTCGCACTTTGAAACATCAAAAACTTAAGTTTTGGGCAAAAAACAAAAAATTACGCCAAGTGGCCAAAATGGCCTGGAGATACCACCCAGACGGACCTTCATGCAAACAAGTATATGGCGCAGAGCGCAATAGGTGACCGCGAAGCTCTCAACATACCCCATTTTTCAACCTTTCTACCCAAAAAAGTAATGTTTCAAATGATCCGGGACTTGTTAAACCTCTCCAGATATTCCTCAAATTTTATTACCTTTCAGGAAAAAAAAAGTTTGTCAAAATCCCTTGAGAATTGAGCCTTTTACAGCATACCCAAATTTTCGACCTTTCTACCCAAAAAAATAATGTTTCAAATGCTCGGAAACCGGTTTCACCCATCCAGATCTTCCTAAAATTTCATTACCTTTAAGCAAAAAAAAAATTTGTCCAAATCCGTTGAGAATTCGCCATTTCTCAACATACCCCATTTTTCAACCTTTCTACCCAAAAAAGTAATGTTTCAAATGCTCCGGGACTTGTTGCACCCCTCCAGATCTTCCTAAAATTTAAATACCTTTCAGGAAAAAAAAAGATTATCAAAATCCGTTGAGAATTGAGCCTTTTACAGCATACCCAAATTTTCAACCTTTCTACCCAAAAAAGTGATGTTTCAAATGCTCAAAAACCGGGTCTACCCCTCCAGATCTTCCTAAAATCTGATTACCTTTCAGGAAAAAAAAAGTTTGTCAAGATCCGTTGAGAATTCGCCCGGGGCCAGCATTTCCAGAAATACATATATACATATATATGAGGACAAAAGTTGAGTAACCTCTATAGACCGCGGAGCGGCCCTTCGGGCCGCTCCGCGGTCAAAAATCAGCCAATTTGGTTGAAAAACCGCGGAGGCCGGGCCCCGGAATGACACATATATATATACTAGTAATATAGGTCAGTGGCCGCGCTACGCGCGGCCACCGATTTAGTTAAAGTTATGTGGCCAGTAATATAATTAAAATATATCCCTCGAGTATAATTACTTTTCAGACAAAATAATTTTCAGATAGGCACAATTTTAGGCACAATAATTTTAGGCACAAGAATTGTAGGCACAATGAGACCCATTACTGCATCGTGGCGTTTCCAGCCACAACACAGCATAAAAGGCTCAAAGAACTTGAGGTGTTAACACTAAGTGTCAATGCTCATCATTCGCATTTCATGGAATAAATGCTGTCGCAATCGTGCCTTGAAGTATTACTTGATTCATCTCAAATACATCAGACTCCTGGGTAGGTCAAAAATCGAAAAATTGACATCAGTCAAATCATTTTTTTCAAATATTTTACAAAAAAACATTGAAAATTAATCATTGGATTTAAAGCAGAATTGTTGTAGCTTTGATTTAAAAAAAAGTCCGACAGCAAAAGTTAAACAAGTATATGGCGCAGAGCGCAATAGGTGACCGCGGAGCTCTCAACATACCCCAGTTTTCAACCTTTCTACCCAAAAAAGTAATGTTTCAAATGCTCCGGTACCAATTCCACCCCTCCAGATCTTCCTAAAATGTTATTACCTTTCAGCAAAAAAAAAGTTTGTCCAAATCCGTTGAGAATTCGCCATTTCTCAACATACCCCATTTTTCAACATTTCTACCTAAAAAAGTAATGTTTCAAATGCTCCGGGACTTGTTTCACCACTTCAGATCTACCTAAAATTTTATTACCTTTCAGGAAAAAAAAAGTTTGTCAAAATCCGTAGAAAATTGAGCCTTTTACGGCATACCCAAATTTTCAACATTTCTACCCAAAAAAGTAATGTTTCAAATGCTCTGGGACTTGTTACTCCCCTCCAGATCTTCCTAAAATTTTATTACCTTTCAGGGAAAAAAAGTTTGTCAAAATCCGTTGAGAATTGAGCCTTTTACAGTATACCCAAATTTTCAACATTTCTACCCAAAAAAGTAATGTTTTAAATGCTCGGAAACCGGTTCCACCCCTCCAGATCTTCCTAAAATAGCATCACCTTTCAGGAAAAAAAAAGTTTGTCCCAATCCGTTGAGAATTCGCCCGTGGACAGCATTTCCAGAAACATATATACCTATATGAGGACAAAAGTTTAGTAACCTCTATAGACCGTGGAGCGGCCCTTCGGGCTATGAAGTTTCAAAGTCAAAAAATGTCCAAAAATGGCAAAAATCGCCACATTTTCAATTATTTCACAATTTAAAATTTTTCCATGCATGGAGCAACCCAAAAAATATTGAATAACTCATCAAAAGCCAAACGTAGAGCTATCATATGCCAAGATAACTAAAGAATCCAGGTGGCGCCAATACCCCTCCCAAAATGGCATCACGTGTATTATATATATATATATATATAATCACCTCTATATATATATATATATATATATATATATATATGCATGCAGAAAGACGGACGCAAAAATGAGGTAACTGCTTAAGCTGGCCTTGGCCGCCCGCCGCTTCGGGCAGGGCACCAGAGCTCCTCCGGCCTCCGGGCATGGGTGCTACAGCCCCTACGCTTTGCCTAGCATGCTTTGCATGCTAGGCTACGCTCCGAGGCCTTCGCACCCATGCCCTATGGCCTCCGGAGCTCTGACTGCCCTGCCCTCCGCGGCAGGCGGCCTTTGGCCGCGCAAAAATATCCGGTGTCCAGGCGGTGTCACCGACCAACCGTCCGTCCATCCGTGCGCAGTGTCGCAGACACTTTGGCTGCTTCTCGGGCAGAGATCTCAACGGTGCTAGGGTAAATCAGGCCAAAAAAGTGTCAAGGCACCTCTATTTTTGGCATTTTCCGCATTTTTTAGGCCAAAACATCAACTTTTTCGGTAAAAATACAGTTTTTTTGGCGTTTTTTGCCTTTCTTTCATTTTTTGCCAAAAAACAGCACCATATAGGTAATTTTGAATGTAGATTACGATGGTGGCACCCGTTTGTTTCTACCTTGTCTGCGTGGTCTTCCACCAGGCCGTGGTGAACTAGCAGGTCATCATCAACTTCATCTTGAGGCATTCTAAAGGGTTTTTGGTCTAAAAAACAGCACCAAATAGGTAACTTTGCTTGTAGAATACAATTGTGGCGCCCGCTTAAGTCTATCTGGTCTTTATGGGCTTCCACCAGGCCGTGGTGAACCAGCAGGTCATCACCAGCTTCGTCTTGAGGCATTCTAAAGGGTTTTTGGTCTAAAAAACAGCACCATACAGATAACTTTCCACGTAGAATACGATTGTGGCACCCGCTAACTTCTATCTGGTATTCATGGGCTTCCACCAGGCTGTGGGAGGTCGAGGAGGAGAGGGACCTCTTGAGGAAGGAGGTGCAGGACACGGACGTCGTCTATGAGCAGAACGAAAAGCTCCGCGACTACAATCAGGACCTAGGGAAGGCTTTCGAAGACACTTGAAGGGGGCCCTCAAGCATCTACAAGAACTTGAAATCCCCCTAGGCCATCCCTTCCGCTTGCAGGTTTTGGAGCTCACGGCCCGGAAACAGCAGTTGGTGGAGGAAGTCTCCCATCTGCAGCGCCTCCTCTCCACCTCCGTGGACCAGCAACAATGCCTGATGGAGTTGGAGGCGGAGTTGGCGACAAGGGAAGTAACACAGCTGACCCTCGACCAGCACATCAACATCATGCAGGTGCTGGAACAGGGCGCCTCCTTCCGCAAGGCCTTGGCGGACGTCTATGAGCACGTCACCATCATCAACCAGAAGTTCATTGGCCTGCCCCCTTCCAGTTCTGGTGCCCCACCGCGGACACTGCCTTCAATCACGCCCATGAACACCTGACAGCAGTCAAGGCTGGAGCAGAAGAAGGAACTGAGGAGGAGGCAAGGAGCGAGGCAAAGGTGGAGACAAAGCGGTGGAGGAGACACCGGAGATGCCAAGGGCAGTGAAACAGGGCAGAGAGGCGTCCGGCAATGCCCACTACACCAATATCAGCAGCGCTGCTAAGGCCATCTCACTAGTCGCCCTCCCATCCCCCTTTCCCCCTCCACATCCTACCGCAACATGTGCATCCCAGGGCCAAAGAAGGACCCCCGCCTCGGTCCAAGCCAGGAAGGCGCTCCTCCCCACTCCCTCACACCCCGCCGCCAGCACATTGAGCTCCGGGCCAGACATCATTTGAAAAGAGGAAGGTACCCTAACCCTAAAAACACCCTTTCTCCCCTTTCCCCTCCCGCAAGCCCTCACACACTCCTTCTTGCACCTCGATCGGCACCTGCACCTGCACCTTCTTCTGAAAAGGACTCCTTCTTGAAGCTAGGAAGCGGCCATGGCTCCAAGCCCTCAACTAGGTGCTGGGACAAGGACTGCAGGGAGTGAAGCCGAAGCCGCCCCCGGTCCCTGCGGGCGGTTCAAAGGAGGAGCCCAGGTGGGGAGCCTCAGCAGCTGAGGCCAGAGGATGTCTGGTCAGTGCCAGTGTCTTCTATGCTCCTACCTTTCCTTTCTTCACCCCTGGCACCCTGCATCTTTACAATCCCCATACGGCCACTCCTTGAGTGATTGCATTCTTTTTTGCCACCTTAAAAGGCTAGTCTTTGTAGTTCATAGATGGTAGTGGCTTGTAGTCTCTGTGCCTAGAAAATATAGCCTCCAAACTTGCTTCCTCACAAAACAGCCTTCAACACATCGCAATCATCTACAATTTGTGGACTAACATCCCTTCTCAATCAAGTCAAATGCCCGAAGAAGAAGGAGGGAGATCAAGACGTCCCCAGAACAATTGTATCCCAAATCACAGAGAGAGGATGAGGAGACTAGAGCTTTGAGCAATAAGCATGTCTGGGGACATGAGTCTTCCTTCCACATTCACACTCGCATGAGACTGAACTTTAGCAAAATGCAGAGAAATGCCTGGAGAGTTCAACTGTGGAACATGCGACTGCATGATGGATGCAGTGGTGTGCCTCTCCAAGACACTTGGTATATAAGCCCGTCAACTGCCTCCTCAACACTGGCTCCCACATCACCTGTGTCAAGAAGTACATGGCAGAGCTTCTAGGGCTTCCTATCATTGGAGAGGAGGTGGTAAAAGCTAGACTCTTTGGAGAAGCGCTGCAACAGCCTAGAAGGATGATAGTAATAGGGCTCTTCCTGCGAACGGCCAATGGTCTCCCCATGAAGCTGAAGGCCAGAGCCTTGGTCAACATCTGTCCCCTGTCAAGATGCTGCCAGCACTTTTGCCTGACAGGTGGGAAGAACTGCAGGAGCAGTACCCGGCGCTGGAGAACATGCCGCCGATGTTATGGGCTCTGAGTACATGCCCGTCCAGCTCCTGATCTGCCTTGACATAGGCAGCCTCATCCTCAGCAAAATGACCAGAGAGGTGGACATCACACCTCTCCTATCCATCAACAACACTCCAGTTGGTCAACTCCTCATCGGCACCCCTCAACTGGAAGTCGTTCTCTCCAGAAGACAGAGAAGAGAGGCTTCAGTGCATGAGAACACCAGCGTGAGGCAGGAGCTGAAATAGCTCTATATTCTGGAGAGCGGGGGCTCACCAAAGACAAGATCCATGAGGATGCCAGAGCCACCGCCCTGCTCCAGTTCAGAGAGTGCCTCCAGCATAACTCAGGCAGGTGCTTCATGGTCCCCTTCCCCTTCAGGACGGGAAAAATGAGGTTCTGAACCAGCTCGACAGCTTCTACTGGAAACTGGAAAAGATGCCAGACATTTCAATCCAGCAGATGGTTGAGGCAGGCTACGTGGAGGTGGTGCCATTGGAGGAGGTGGAAGGGCAGGATTGACAGGTGTTCTATCTGCCCTGCTTTCCTGTCGAAAAGTCCACTTCCCAGCATACAAAGTGCCGGCCGGTGCTGGACCCCATGGCCAGGGTCCTTCCAGACACCACCTTCAACGATCTACTGGAAGCCAGCCCACAGTTGCTAGGCTCCTTGATGGAAATTCATCTGAGATATCGCTTCTCAGGAGATCCTAGTGGTAGGGGATCTGGAAAAGGCATTCCTGCAGATCCTGCTCTCCCCAGAGCACAAGGATCTGGCCAGATTCATCTGGCTAGGAGAACCCAACCAAGGCGCCAGGCTTCAGCAACTATGCCTATCTCTGCCTCACCCACATGGGGTTTGGCTTCAAATCCCAGCCCAGCCGTGTCCAGGTGGTCATCAATACTTTCCTGAAAGAGGGAGGTCAGAACTGGCAAAGGAGATTAAGTTGATGATCTATGTTGACAATATAACCTTCAACACTTCTTCAGTCACTGAGGCAATGAGAAAGAAGAGGGAGGTGGTAGAAATCTTTGGGGCCGCACAGATGAACCTCAGAGAGTTTGTCTCCAACAGCGCCATCTTCAATGCCAGCCTGACAGAGGAGGAGAAAGGGAAGATGGATGGAGTGAAGGTGATCAGGCTTGGCTGGGACATCATCCTGGACGCCTTGTTCATTGGCGCCACCAACATCAATTTCCTGCTCTGGCCCTGATCCTGGACGAGCAAGGCAACTGTTGGGAGATCACACATGGAGCCTACTGCGCCCTGCTCCTCTCCAAGGCTTCCCCAAACCCTGGCAAGTTGGAGGACATGCCAAAGTTGGAACTCCTGGTGGTGGCAAAGGTGGCCAAGCTCTTGCGCTTTGTGACTCTTTCATTCCACATTCCTCCACTTCTTTTGGCCCTGACTTGGACCCTTATGCTGCGCAGGGCTCGTTGTCGATTGTGGCAGAGGGAAATGCAAATGCTTCCATTTCAGACAGCTCATTCCAGCAGAGACAAAAGCAGGTGGGAGCCTGATGGAGAACAACAAAGAGGACCCAACTCAAGTAGACGTGGCCAAGAACACCAAGGTACTAGCGAAGATGCAAAGTACCATCGATGCCTTAGAGGCTCAAGTGGCGAAATTGCAGTCCAAGGCCCCCACCAGTAGCAGCTTGGAGGTCATGGACAACCGCAAGCCCGCCAATCACTGCCCGGAAGCCAACCAAGGTGAAGTATCTCTTCTAAGCAATCCTACCACAAAGACTATGACCAAGAAAAAGAGTACTCTGCTGAGTGATTTGGAAATACCAGGGCCTTCCAGTAAGAGGTTGAGCAAGAAGTAGAGGGAAAAGCAGTGGAAGAGGGATGTAAGGGTGGACCCGTAGACTGATTGATTCATCAGGAGGTGAAGTAATGTAGATGGAGCCAGTGAAGGAGAGGAAGGCAAGAAAGAAGACTAATAGAAGGGACTCAGATGAGGAACATTCGCCTCCTTCTTCTTTCTACAAGCTCTGGGAGGCATCGGCCAGGTTCCTGGCCAAGAACAGGGCCAAGGCCCTCCTGGAGGCCATGAAGAAGGGCATCCACGCCACAGCCCTGCACAAGTGCCTCACCCAGTACCATCCCATCGCCTGCCAGCTCAAGCATATGGAGACGCTGGAAATTATCATTGCCCATCTCACGTACACCAGCCCCACGGAAAAGGCCTTCATCAATCCCAACAACCTGCTCTGCGACGTCCAGGACAAGGCCGTCCAGAAGATGTTGGGTGCCCACTACAGCCGTATCAACACCCTGATCTCCGCCCGCAAGGCCCTCAAGGAATCCTGCCTGAAGCCCAAGGGAAGCCAGCAGACGGAGGAGGAGAAGGAGGAATGGAAGAGGGAGCTGAGAGAGAACCTGCACATGGCAGCCTGGTTCTCGGCCACGAAAGTAGACACTGAGGAGATGGAGAAGAGCAAGGAGGAGATGGAGGAAGAGGGAGGAGCTGCTGGACTATGATCCGATCGACTTTGTCTCCCCAGACCCCAGCCGCAATGCCACCATCAAGACCATCTGCTCTCCAGTACAGGCGCCTCAGCCAGAGACTCTCTCAAGTAGCCAAGTATCCGGTGGGAAAAGTGAGAAGGATGAAGTAGGGCAGGGTAACAAAGAAGCTGGAATTGTAGTGCCAGCCAGCCAGTGACGAGTGCTGGAGCCAAGCTCCAGTCGAGGCTGCGACCAGCAGCGTCAGCCTCGCCACCGCTTGCCCTACGACACTTCGTCCCATTCCCAGTCCCTGGCCAGACGCATTCTGGAGGATCTGAACGACAACGTGGTGGAGGCCCTGCGCAACATCACCCTGGATGACCGGCCCATCACCCAGTTCATCGACTTCAGCTGACAGCTCCAGTCCCAGCCATTTGAGGGCTATCAGCACTGGATGATCAACTCCTGGTGCAAGTTCCAATACAACATCATCATTGTTGACCAACAGTTTGGATACTTCGACCTTGACAATGCCAACATGTTCCTCATCGACTGGGAGTGCAAGACCCTCCACGCCTTCCTCAACAACATCAACAGACTCATGGGCCACCTCGACAAGTACAGCCAGCAGCACATGCACCACAAGCACATCCGCGTCTACATCCAGCTGACTCTCCACTTCTGCTACCGGTGTGGCAGCAACACGCAGATCAGTGCCATCATCAGCGCCCTCACCTCCACCCTCTTTGCCATCACTCAGAAGTACAAGAGCACCACCATCTTCCAGTTTGGCCTCATACCTCTACTGCCCTATCCCACCAACTGCTCCTTAAAGCCCTGCCCCTGCCCAGTCAAGGTGTCGCGCAAGCGCGCAGAAGTGTGAGCCAAGTTTCTACCATAGTTGTCCTCCCTTTAGGAGACGTGAGTATGTACTCTCAGTGACCCTCTTGGGAATGTCTCTGGCGGCAAAAGTCTCCCGCTTACTTCTTGCCCAGCGTCTCTCTCTCTGTCCCGCCATTTCTAGAAGCTTCTCTGGCCCTGTGCGTACCCTCTCTCCACACTCCCTTCAGTCGCACTCTCCACCTCCTCTCTCTCTCATACACCCCATTTCAACACTTCCACTTCTATCCCATTGAATTGCTACCCCAAACGCGATTCTTTTATGAGTTCCTTTTGAAGTGTTTGAAGCTTCCTTTAGCAATTAGAGAGGTGTTGTTTTAGTGCCCCTTTAGGAGTGTTTAACTCTTGCTTTATTTGATAAAGTAGGAATTCGCGAGGGCCCATTTTAGTTGCTATGCTGAGTTTAAGATGCACTTTTTAGTGTTTTATCCTTGCATTGCAACTGGTTATTACCAAACATGTTCAGGAGAGAAAAAAGGCAATCAAAGAGAGAGAAGCCAGATGGACAAGGCAGAGCATTGAGGAATCCCACACCTCACAAGGACAACTGCATAAGAAGCTTCCAGCAGGGTCTCCAGTACCACAGCACCTATTTCAAGTTCCACGGCAAACTCAGCAGCTACGTCCATCAGCATCACAAGTATCAAGACCCAAACATTTGCAACTGGCAGAAGATGTTCGACAACCCCATCTTCTTCTTCCCCTAGCTCCCGCCACAGCCTCTTTGAGCTGAACAAGCGAATCCTGTCAGCGGCGGCTGCTACATGTACATGCTGGGCATCCTGCACACCAGTTTCCTCCACAGCAAGCACTGCCTCCATCTGGAGCTCCTCAAGTATCGCGACATTGGCAGCATCGCCAATCTCGCCGGCTGCTGGAACCTGCTAGGCAAGAAGAAGGAAGGCATTTTGCTCATCTGCTGGGCCACCCAACACCAGAAGCAGCACCTCAAACTCACCGGCCAGAGTGTCCTATGCCAAGCCCACCTGGACAACTATCCCCACCTCAACAACCTCCGCCAGGAGGTGGCCAACTTCACAATGCTGGCGCACACCTCCAACCCCATTGCCATTACTGAGGGCCTTCCAAACGAAGCTCAAGAGGCCATCAACCTCAGCCTGTGCCAGGTGGAAGGCAAAATCAAGTACCTGAACCAGCGGGAGCAGGAGGTCCTGTGGCAGGAGGACAAGCTCAAGCACACCAGCGTGGAGCCGGCCAGCAACCACAGCATTGAGGACCTCGACGCCTACATCAGCAACCAAGCCCCCGGCAGCTCCCAAATCATCCGACAAGGACAGCCCCAGTACCAGTCTCAACAGGAGGTCACCCAGCCACCAGTAGAGGACCTGGACTCGGATGACATCATCAAAACCACCAGCAGCAACATGGAGATAGAGTATCCTTCTTTCGAGTATCCTTCTTCCCATCCTTCCCACAGTATACTTCACCATCATCTTCTTCAATCTCATCACACCAGTTGTTTCACAGCATTCCCTTGAGATCCCCTTCCCCAAGGACACTACCTGTGAGAATGGAAAGCTTAGAAGATTGATGGACTATGAGCAAATTTTTGGGATGGGTACAAAGATGAGGGATGAAGTATGGGAGGTGGCCTTTGCCTTAGGAATCATGTTCACCCCAGGCATTCTCGTCATGCTCTGCACACTCAACTTCTTTCTCTTCAAATGCCTCTACTATTGGAGAGTAGGCCTCATTGAGCGAGAACAGCCACCCTGCTTCTCATATGCATGCATCTTCCCCTACTACACACTCTTGCTTTTCATCTGGTCCTACCTAGAAATACCATTCTGGGGCTGCTGCAACATTTGTTGCGCACCATGCTTTGCATGCAAGGAACAATGCTGTAGCGGAAATGAAGAAAGAGTAAAGGAAGTGTGTGAGATGCAGGAGGTGGTGGTCAGCCAGCCGATTGAGTCCCTCTCAGTAGCAGCTGTTTCCCATTTGCCTTGGGAAGAAAAAGGGCAGAAGTGCTTTTCAGTAAGCACAATGTCATGCCTAAATGCTGTGGCAAATAGGGAAAATAGATATTGGGCAGTAGCAGAATTGAGTTGTCCGCCAGCACAGGTCCCAGCTCAGATGGAGTACCAAAGTTTCACTCCTTATCTGTTATTAGTGTGAGGTGCGGGGAAGTGCCGAGGTCGAGCGTCTTGGGCTACCTGGTGACCGAGGAGCACGTGAAGAACCTCGTCGGCAGCTGCAGCATCATCACCATGATTCAGCCCAGTGGATGTATCGTCTACGCTTGTGTTGTCTGTGATGATCCTGCTGCCCTCTTCCTATCCTCAGCTTCAGTCCACTTTCCATCCAGTAAATGCCTAGCGCTCGGAAGAGCTGCCCACTCCACAGAAGCAACACCACGCGTCTCTCACATTGGTTTTCAAGCCTAAGTTCAGGCCACAACTCACACCCAGGTTGTAGCATCTTCTAGTAGCTAGCCGAAACTGGCTGCTATAGTTGAATCGGAGAGTGAGAGCCTCTGATTTTAATGCTACAAGTGACTTGTGCCGTCTGAACGGAATTGAACCATTAGGACTCCTTAACCCTATCCAGTGGTATCCTGCTGCAAAAATAAGATTGCTGGAAAGTCAGAACCAAGCAGCGAGAGCGAGGGTGAGTTGAAGACACCACCTTTGACTTTCACAGCTCAGAGTTCTCAACAGTTTTGCTTCCCAAAACAGGAGCAAAAAGGTCCAAGAGTTGCCATCAGCATGGATGCCAATCAATTTGACCAGTTCCTGCAGTGGCTGGGCCAACTCCAGCCTGGTCAGGCAGCGCCAAAAAAAAGGACCTTTCCTCCCAAAAAAAAACCCGCCCCCCCGGGAGCGCCAATGCTGATTTCACTCCTGGTCTGATGGCCAGAGCTCTGATGATAAATATTGATGAGGGGAAAAGAGGTTTTTTTTTTATTTTTATTCACTCTTGGTGATGGCCAGGCTCAAAAGGAGCTACTTCCTTGCGGGTCTGTGGCCAGAAATATGGCTGATGATTTCATCGTGTGGAGAGCCGCCAGCGACTCTAGAGGAGTGCCTGAGGGTAGCGAGATTGAGTGAGGCTCATTTAGGGCAAGGCTCAGGGGCAGAAGCCACCGGTTTGTCTGCTATCTTTTACAAGCCTTCCAGCTACGAACTTGCAGCCCTAGATTGGAAGGGTTCCAGTAGCAAGGAAAAGCCTGGCTCATCAAAGGTTCCAGAGGACCAGTGTCCCTGGTGCTTGAGAGAGAAGGTCACAACATGAACAATTGTTGGATGCTGAACTGCTTTATGCGGAAGGTAGAGCTAAAAGGCTCACCTGCTTCCTTCTTTCAGCAAATGCTCGACGATTATATCAATCGGGCGCAGAAGAGGAAGCAGGGTTTTCTAATCCATCCTCTGCTCAGCCTCAGAAACAAACTCCGATGCGAGGGTCTGGGGGAATGAGGGGAGGAGGGAGAGGATTCAGGTCAGGAGGGCAAGGCAAAAGGTGGGTGTCAACAGTCCGCCAGGCCAGTGCTCTCAGCTTCACAGAGGAAGAATTGATGGAGCAGGTGCAGGAACTTGAGGGCTTTGAAATGTTAGCAGAGGCTGACAATGATGCCTATGAGTTTGAGGAGAACCAAGAAGTACTGGAGGAAGGGGAGGAGGGGGGCAAGGATTATGTCTTGCTCGAATAACTAGGCCTAGGACTTGGACAGCTAATGTGCTTGCAAAGAAAGTGGTTTAGGGAGCAAAGATCCTGGCCTACACTAGACAATTGCTAGTGCATTGCTGTGTTGTGAATGTTGGACTCAAAAATCATTTGAATTTCTTGAAAATAATAAAATTGTTAAAATTTTGTTAAAAATAGATAAAATTTCGCGAAATTGAAGAAATTTAAATTAAAATAGTTAAAGTTAAAAATTATATAAAATCACCTTAAAATTACAAAATTTCACAAAATTTTGAAATAATTTCATAAAAATTATGAAATTTAGCAAAAAATAAATTTTTTTATTATATATAAAATTTATTTCATTAATAAAGAAATTTCTTGAAAAATAAGAAATTCAAAAATAAAGTTAAAAGTAAAAAAGTATGCAAAAATTATACAAAAAAATAAATAAAATCATAAAAAAAATAACATTTTCTACAAAAAAATAGAACAAATTATTGCAATGTTTTATCTGCAGAAATTGCGGATTTTTCCAGAGAAAATGGAACGATGTTTTGACTACAAAAAACGCTGATTTTCCCAGATAGGGGAGACATTGTTTTGTCTTCGAAACAGGCCTTTGTTTTGACTTTCCACTAATAGAGCGCCTACTAATAGGCTTGCTGGTGCAAGAAGAATCATTCATTGCGCGAAGAGAATAGGAGATCATCATAGGACAACCGCAATAAGGCTGAAGAAGGTTGAGCCTAGGATGACTGAGCTGGGCTGGGACTAGCCTAGTGATAGTAGTAGGGCATGACAAGTGAGGTATCAAAGGACAAAGCACCCTTTGATAAGTTCACATGGCAATCTATGGTAGGGGATGAAGATTTTCCATGGCACGACATAGTGTCATTAGCTTCCGTTCTCAAATGGGACTATGCCAAAGACCAAAAGTGTCTAGGCAAGGATTTAAAAAAATGCTTCGCAAAATAAGCGGAACTTCTCTGGCAGTGGGAGTCATCAGTAACGGCGAAAAAGCCGACTGGACAAGTCGATGAGGCAATAGAGGCTCTTGAGCGAAAAATAGCTAGCCTATTGCGTCTGAAAGCAGATGCAGGTTACCCTTTTTCTCTGAAAAGCCGCCATGCTCAGTGGCTTATTCGTCATCTAGTCTCTGGAACTTTTGGGGATTATGAGGCATTGATTAAGCCAAGAAAGGGCAAGAATTTGATTTATGGTTTCGATTTTATTTCATTTGCTTCTCCTGATATTTCGGAGGAAAGCAAAGAAAATGCTTTGGCGATTATAGCTGTGGCTGAGCAGTTAGATGAGACATTGCTGAAAGCAGCAGAGCTACTCTCTTGTGGCCAAATGAGATTCGAGGCTTCTACGCTAGAGTTGAGAAGCAGTGGAGGTGTGATTCTGAGGACGTGGCCGCAAAGGGACAGTCTGCTATTGGGGATACCAAACTGCCCAGCAAAATTGGCTGAGGAGCAGGATGAGGTGTTTGAGGAAGGACAGAAAGAGTCGCCTATGGAGGTGGCGGAGGGTGAGCCGTCGCTGGACTGCATCACCATGGAGGGGCAGGACAGTGAGCCCGGGGCCGCCACCGCCAGCTACTGCGCCCAGTCACCAAGCCCGACACCAGGTACCCCAACCCTTCCTTCTTCTACTCCGTCTAGTCCAAGAAGTGGACAAAAGGCAGTTGAGAGTGAAAGCGGCCAGAATGAGCCTGCTTTGTGTGCGTCAGGAAAGGGCAGGAATGTTAGCCTATCTCATTTTGACCGGCTGTTTTCACAAAAGACTCGGCTGAATTCTGGGTCTTCGGACGAGGATGAGTGTGAAAGAAGGAGAATGAGAGAAGAGGAGGAAGAAAGAGAAAGGGAAGAGTCCAGAGTGGCGGGTGCGTATTCCTCAGCAGTGAGCCATTGGAGAGACAAGGCGCTCATTGTTGCAGGACTCTCACTCATCTCCTGGGTGTTCTCTTGGATTCCCTCTCCTGCTCTTGTCTCACGAAATTTAGTCGAACCCAAAAGCGTTCAAGTCAATTCAGCACCATGAAAAAAGTGGGCCGCTTTTTAAACGCATGCGAGAGGCTGAGAGGCTTGAAAGAGCGTTTCCAGCCAGGAGAGACTGAGGCTTCAAGACTGGCGCCTGAGTGGAGAGGCTGGAATTTGCCTTTCAGATGGTTGAGCGAGCTGTTCCAGCATGGCACACGATTGTGGGTGCAAGTGCAAAAGGCTGTGAAAGGAGGCCAGCCTGTAAAAAGGCAGCTCCCTCTGGGTAGGCGATGGCTGAGAATGCAAGCCGATGCGGAAGAATACTCACTGTACTTCCAGAACCCCCCCTCTCGCCCAAATATGAGTTAGATGGAGGTTACTAGGGGGAGGGCAGTGGCATGTTCTTTGGCAGCGGCCACCCCAGAGCGAGCGTATGCGAATGGAGATGCTGAGTGTAGGGTGTGGGAAGAAGAGCACTACGAAACAGTGCGCTACAATTACTTCGGCCCTGGAAGCTTGGGCGAAGGAGCGACGGCAGTGATTGAGTGCACTATTTGTACTGCGCAATTCCAGCTGCAAAAAGCTTGGGCTAATTTCATCGCAGACCCTGAATCAGTGGCCTCTATCAATGCCGAGTATGATGCGTTGGAAGAAATGCATGGACGCAAAGGGTCCAGCTGTGTGCCTCGACTGAATTGGAAGGCGTATGTGAAGCATTTCAAGGCCGAATTTTGGCCTGAAATGCTGGCTTGGTATGAGAAATGGGTGGTTCGAGTGATTGGCCTGGAAGGCATCCAGAGCTGGGAGTACTGGGTGTGCTGGAGCTGGGCTGCGCGCTGTTTCTGGTGGCGCTATCGAGGAGAAAAAATCCTTTTCGATCACCTGGCATCCATTTTGCCGCCGCGTGCTTTTCTTTACTGCCTTTTCGGACCAGAAGGGCACCAGAAGGGAAAATTGTATGGGTTTTTGGACTTTGTCCATTACACCTGTCAAAAGGGACGTGAGAAGTACCCGATCATGAAAAGATCAGGCAATGAGGTAGTTTTGGACAAATTGTCTGGGGAAAATACTTCCATGAAAGGATGGGAGCGAGAACAGGACAGACTGGCTGCAATGTGTGCGCATGTTTACCGCATGCAGTTGCTGGCGGAGGAGGATTGGAAAAATCCTGCGGCATTCCAGCCAGATCTGGACCGGGCAGCTTTGGCAAAATTGCCTGAGGCTTTTGTTCCATTGGATAGGACGCCGGGCGAGGTTTTCAACTGCTTCTTTGATGGGAAAGGAAATTCTATCAATAGGCAACTCTGGGGTAGTTTGTGGAGTCTCTTTCCGTCCCCAGTGCCTCTCCTCCCGGAAGAAGAAGCAGCAGAGTTGGAGGCCAAAAAGGAGGCCCAGCGTAAGCGCTCACAAAAGATGCGCATGGATGGTTACATGAGCCCCTCAACAAAGAGGTGGTTTGAGAATACCAAGGGGGTAAGCTCAGGAGTCTCGCCTCTGCATCGCATCTCGCCAATGAGATGCTATGCAGGGCAGGGGGGGCCTGGGCCTGGGAGCCAAATTGCTTGCCAGCCTCCTCCCTTCAGCCATCCTCCTGGATTCAA
Source organism: Ptycholaimellus sp. GST1_10 (assembly GCA_030248095.1). Taxonomy (NCBI): domain Eukaryota; kingdom Metazoa; phylum Nematoda; class Chromadorea; order Chromadorida; family Chromadoridae; genus Ptycholaimellus; species Ptycholaimellus sp. GST1_10. Next base: position 16,422 of record JASANA010006429.1, read on the forward strand.
ACCGGCAAGTTTGCCAGGTCCGGATGCAGGAAGGGGGGGTTGTGAGCCCAGACAGATGGAGCTGGGAGGGCCAGCGCCAAATTTGCTGCCGCCTCAAGGCCAGATGTCCTACAGTCAAAATTCTGGCCAGGGCCCGCAGTATTTGCCAGGCCCTTTCATGCAGTTCAATTGTCCTCCTCCTTCTGCGCCTCCAATGTACCCCCTGGATACAATGTCCGCATGCCTCCTCCACAAACCCCAGTCCCTCACCCCAATCACCAGCCAAACCAAGGGCAGCCGCAAACTCGCGCCCCTCCGCAGATGTCCCGCGCAAACTCTGGCCAACAGGCCGCTGGGACAGTGGAGGCCGCCAAAGCCAACTCCCGGCCGGCGGCAAGAGCGGCGGCTCCCCGACAAGGTTCAGCCGATTCTGCTAGACTTCAGAGTCCAAAAAGGGGCTTATCAACCTTAGTAGTGGCAGTTAATTTGCTACTAGGAGTTTGTTTAGGCCTGCTCCCTATTGCTGAGGGGCATGTTAGCCTTTTTGGGGGAGAAGAAGAGCCTGCAATTCAAGGCAATATGGTGTTTTTGTGTGGAGAAGACACACATGGTCAATTGATAGCTTTACCTAAGTCGAAAGCTTGCAAAATTTTGCCACAAAAATTGGTTAATATTTCGAAAAATGAAATAGATTTATATATTTGCAATAAACAACCTTTGCATTTGCAAGCCATAAAATGCTCAAAAATAGCATCTAAAATCTGTACTAAAACGGGTTTTTGGAATTCAAACAGCATAACTGAAATATCAGAAGTCCCAAAGACTGTGTTGCTTAGGGAGTGTCAAGAAGCTGCAAAAAGGCCGTTTTCTTATAAGGGCGAAAAATTATCGCAAATAGGAAGAAATGTTTTCTCAACTAATAAAACATTGAAAAAGCCTTGGAAATATTGCTGCAAGATTGTTTGCGCTGAAATAGAAAACTTCTTTTTACAGGTCTCTGACGTGCTAGTGATGGAGAAGGGCAAACTCCTGTCTCCGCTAGCCGACCTTGCTGGCTGTTTGTCCTCTGCTGGGTTTTGCCTCGTAGATAACCTTGGCATTGTTGTTTGGAATCAAACTGAAAAAATGATGCATTTCTGTCCGTGGAAAAAATATGGACGATATAAGGCCCAATTTGCCGACCACAGTTACATTGTGATACCAGATTTACAGGCCGCATTTCAGCTGACCTCGTTGTCTCATAAATATAGAGAAAGCAATAGCTGGGATGAAAATTGCCTGCCACATCACTCTTGGTTAAGCCACAAACAGTTGGCTGTAGCAGTCATAAATGGACTGCCGAATTGGGAAGATGCAGAATTGGACAAAAACTTTTACTATGAAACAATAGTAAATCAAGCAAAATCAGTAAATACATCAATTGAACAGGATGTAAATAATTTCCGTTTAAATTATTTAAGCTTGAAAATGTTTGAGCAGCAAAGAGAATCATTCAAAAATTTATGGATGAATTTCTGCCAAATTGAGCGATTAACGCTTAATGTTTTGTGACAGTTGGCTAGTATTGAGCCTACCTTAGCAGTCCGCGCTTTGTATGGAAGGCAGGACATAATCGGACATTCACTCGGAGATGTCGTAATGGTGCATAAGTGTCATAAAATTATGGATGCAAAGATCTTGTGGAATAACACTTTCCAAAATAAGTGTTATTATAGGCTACCTGTAATTTGGCAGCAAAAATTATGCTTTTTAGTACCTGGTACAAGGGAACTGTCAAAAATGGGACTGGAAAAAGAGTGTATTTACGCTCAGAAAGGCTATTTCCAGGACGGTGAGGATGTTGAAGGAAAAACAGCTTTCTGGAATTGGAAGGGCTTGAAAGTAGCAGTGGAGCTCTTAGATTTGGAGTGGCGTCTGGCGTTACCAAGCAGTCCAATTCTGTTTGACGCACCTTCTTTATTCGCAGAGGAGCGGTGGTCTCACCTAGGTAGCCTGGAAGGACTAGCAACAGTCGTTCATCAGACACAGACAATAAAAGCACAGCTACAAGTTTTGGCTGCAGAGGCAAGCTACCAGGCTGTTGACCCGGAGCTTTTCTTGGCTTCAGTAGCTGAAGCAGGAGGAAAATTGGGCGGCCTAGTGGCAAACAGCACTGGCAGCATTGTACACACTTTCGAAGCTGTGGGTAAAGGAACACAGGGGCTATGGGCTACATTAATTTCGGGCCCAAAACAACTGCTTATCAATTTAATAAGCATTTTTCTTGGGGTGGTGTTTACTCTCTTGTGTGCGTATATAGCATTACAAGTTTTGCTGGCTTATATAAAGCGTTGGGCAAATGAAAATCCTCAAAATCCACACATTGCCCGAGTGCGCAAGTCTGAGACTTGGGTACGGAAAAGGGTGGTGCAGGGGATAGAGTGGCTGAGTAATTTGTGTGCCCGCTGGAGACGCAGAGAGCCGGTGACCCCACCGCCTTCAAGGGCTGGAACGCTGACACGAACGTCGGGCGGAAGAGTAGCTCTTGACAGCAATGAGCCTTGTGAAATGATAGAAATGAGACCATTAAATAAATTGTCTCCGGATGAAACTGAACAGTTCGTTAAAGAACTGTCAGGTTGGACGGGAGAGTTGCGCCTGCCTGGAGGCAAAAGTATAACTTTGGCCCAGATTCCGGAGGAAACGGAACAAAATCCGTCTGAGATTCAAAAATTATAAAATGTCAAAAAAGATAGAAATTGGCTTAATTGACCAGCAGTCATGCCCAACTGTTTGCGTGTGGTTTAATAATTCAACTTTTGGCACCGGCATGATAGATACTGGTGCGGAAATGTCCTGTTTAAGCAAGGCCACATATGATAAATTAGCAAAAATAGGAATTTGCAAAGGAGGTCTTGACAAAAATGGCCCAGTACTGATCGTCAGCATATTGGGACATAATTTAAAAGTTTATGGACAAATAACTTTGGACATAATGACCTTAGACATTCAGGTCCCAGTGACATTTTCTGTCATTGAAGGTTTTTCAAAAGTTTATGACCTCATATTGGGGGTTGATTTTTTGAAGAAAATTGGTCCAATAGAGATCAATGTGAGAGATAAGGAAATCAGAGTTTTAACTGATTTAAAGCAGATAGCAGCAGGTTATCTGCAGGTTTTTCCAAAAAAGCTTGAAAAATTGCTCCATGGTGATATTTCTTTGGTGGAATTGGCACCAAATTTGACAAAATTGCCAAATGGGCAAATGTATATTTTTCACCCCGAAAAAAGGGCAGAAAGTGGTTTATTCTCAGCAACAGGATTAGTTGTGAGCAGAGATGGAACAATTGCAGTTCCTATCCAAAATTTTGGTGAAAAAACCATGAAAATTAGAGAAACCTGCCTAATTGGTTACTTAGAAGTCAGAGATGACATAAAAAAATCAGAAAACTTGAAAAAAGTAGGAAATGCTACTATTTTTGGGTTACAAAGGACAGGATTTAAATGTCCTAGGGTGAAGTTGCCCAGAAAGATTGTCCAGGAGTCAAATGACCAGGGCAGGTCTGGCACCAATATTGGGTGCGGAGCAATTGGCATAGAGGAATTCTGGTAAGTTTCAAAGCTGCCGGCGAATGGCTGGGAAGCAACGCTTTCTGGAGTGCAGGAAACAACTGCCGTAGATGAGCTAGATAGAAGAGTTCCATTAAAGGAACATCTCGAAAATATTCGTAAAAATGCGAAAATTGTCTCTGAAAAAACGCCTAATAATTATAAAAAAGTGATTTTACAATTAATATTAGAATATCAAGATTGTTTTGGGAGAGATGATTATGACATAGGTGGT
>JASANA010006430.1:0-11240 GCA_030248095.1 Ptycholaimellus sp. GST1_10
TGGCGTGATTGTGCTGTGTGTGTGCCGTCGTCAGTAGGGTGAGGTGTGCCTAGGTCTAGCATGGCCACCGCTGATGGTTTGAGGTGAGCCGTGGCTGCTTTGTCGGCTAGGTTGATGACCTCTATTCAACTTTGTAGAAGCTTGATCCACAGCTTTTCGAAATTTGGGCGATGGTGGTCACCCAGCGTTAGGAGGTCTAGATGTGCTTGAGCTTGGGCTTTGCACTCTGAGAGCCAGATCACGTTGCGATAGAGGTAGACGTGTGAAGTGGCATCATCAGGCAATGGCTCTGTCTCATTCCTGTCATCTTGCAAGGGCGGTGTGCGAATTTGATCATGGGGGTGCTGTTCCATTAGTGTAGCCAGGTTCCGGGGAAGCAGTCCGGTGAAGCAGGTGTGGCAGCGGAAGGTTTCCTTGGAGTCATCCGGGTGGCAGGTGATGGGGATGAAGGTTGGTGGTGTTCGGTTCTCATGGAGTTGGAGAAGAGCACACGTCTCATGGTAAAGGGCATCACAGACGGCAAAGGTAGCGATTTTTCACTCTTCTCCTTTCTCTGCGAGTGGCACCTCCACATTCTTAGGGTGGAACACGCCTTGAAGGAACAGTTGCTCCGCGATGTTGATTGGCGAAGGGTCGTCCGCCAGGTGGCATCCGGGGCAGTCGTAAGTTGCCGGACTGGTGTTGAGGAGCTTTTGGCAGATTGTCAATGCCAAGTCAGCCTCTTCCGGTACCAGGAGTTGGTCCAGGTTGCCGCGAGAGCAGTAGAGGCAGTAGTGTTGTTGGCACTTGGCACAGTCAATCTTGTTAGGGACGTTGAAGATGTTCTGGCAGTCCGAGCAGTGGAAAACAGAGTGATTGGCCATGACGTCTCTTCATCGATGTCCATTCTTGGAAGGCGAATTTGGGGTTACCTTCAGCTGTCACTTCTCTTATGGCTACAATGGGCCTTAACTGTCTTAGGCAAGAGGCGAATGTGGCGCGGGTAAGTCCGGTGAAGAAAGGAGGGGGTGGGGCTGTGGTGTGATTGTGTGACGCTCTTTCTCTCTCTAGGGTGTTTGTTTGTTTCCCATTCCTTCCACTGGCGTGGCCTCTGAGGGTGTGACTGAATTGCATTCTTCTTTTTCCCATTGTGTCTCGACAAATGATGACATTATAAGGAGAATGATGGCGAGTGTGAGCAATGAGTAGATGTATGCGAATCTGGGAGAAGCAATGGGCATGGTAAGTAGCGATCATCGTCGCTCGAAGTGGCTGTCTTGAGCTGTTCTGCTGGTGCATGGTGTCCCATGTGCAATGCCTTGGATCCGGTGTCTAGGTTGGCCGCATGTCGTTCCTCCCCGGACGTTGGCCGATGAGGGCGGCGTTCCTTGAGGATCTGAATTCCAGGATCGATTGGTCTCCCCGGGGGTTTCCAGTAGTCGATCCACATCTGGCAGTCCGTTAACAATGGCTGCCAGTGACTGGACTTGCTTGTAGGTGTCTTGTAGGGCAGGACTGATCTGGCATAGTCTTTGGAGGTTCTTGAAGGTGGCGCAGAGCTGATCGGTCTGGTGGTGGTTGAATACGTAGTCGTTGCCTTGGGCCTGGATATCTGTCTCCGCCCTCTCCCTCCCAGCTTCAGCTTTAACCAGCTGACTTCGGAGTTCGTCGCAGGTCTTCTCCAGTGTCTTTACTCTCTCCCGTGGGCCCTGCTCTGCTTGCGTTGGCATCACAGGGCTGTTGCCTCGGCTCGATGGCCATCGGCAGTTGCTGGGAGGTTGTTGGTGGTGGGTAGAAGGCCCTCGGTGTCCTCCCATTTGGTCCTTGCCTCCCGTGAGGAGGTACAAGATGTCGTGGCCTCCTCCTATGTGTCTGTAGTTCCTTGGGGCCGCCGACTCGCTGGAGTAGTGTGAACGCTGCCTTCCAGACTCGGGGCTGGCCTTGTCGTCTTCCCTCCAGTCGTCGCTCGCTCTCTCCTGGTGTGGCGCAGTGTCGATTTTGCCTCCCGTCAGCTGCTGGAGAGTATCAGCGGACATATTTCTGGAGTCGAAGTACAACTGTGCTGATGCAGAGGGCTGGCGGTCGGCGACGATGGGTTGCTGGAGCTGGTGGGTGGGGAGGGCTGGTAGAGGGAATGACTGAGGCTGTCGGTTACAGGCTGGTTACTCCCATCCTCCCCCCAACGTCGGGGGTGGGGCCTGGCTGTGTGTTTGGAGGTCCAAGCAGGCTGGGCAAGGCCTGTCCCGTTGTACCGCTGGAGCTCCATCTGTCACCATTTGCTGTTGTAGGAAGCCTTCTGTGCGCGCTGACTAATAGGGCACTTAGGCTGAGAGAGGGGGATCGTTAAGATCCAGGCACTGAGGCGGTGGGGCGATTAGAGCTGACGGACGGGCGCCAGTGTTTGTAGAGGCCGCTTTTTGCGAGGGGCGCAAAAAGGCAGGGGGTGGTGATAGTGCGGAGTCATTAATCGTCTGCGCTTAGCTGCTCCTTGGAGGACGCTTTTTCTGGAGGGCGATAGAAGAGGGGTGTGGTGGCAGGGCGAGTCATTAATCTCCTCTGTTTGCCAGCTCCTTGGAGGCCGCTTTTTGTGGCTTGCGCCAAAAAACGTAGGCCCGCAGAGGGAGGAGCAATTAGTCCGCCCTCTCTCTTCTTGCCGCCCTTCTTGCGAAGACTGGGGGAGCAGGTTCCTGATAGTGTAGGCTGGGGGGGGGGTGCACAGGAGAGTGTGTGTGTGGCGCTGTGGAGCAGAGTGTGCAGTGAGGGGGTGTTGGCAGGGGGGAGTTGGAGGGGGGCCGAATAGTAGGTAGGAGGGCTGGGCAGGCGGCGAAGTGAGGCGAATCTAAAAGCTGGCTGTAGAGGAGGCCAGGCTTTTGCATGCTCCGAATTTGCTGCCATGCACTTTACGCATTGTCGCAATAGTTGTAATATGCTGCACTGCGCCGAGATTTCCCTTTGCCGCCATCGCTTGAGGCTGATGAAGCAGATGTCCAGTAGGCCGTGTTTGTCAGATCAGCCTCCTAGTTGGATGCAAAGCAAACTCCAATCAGTTTGCACTTTTCTCTGGCTGCTGGTTTGGCCGCGCAGCGGACTCTTGGTAGTCCGCGCTTGTCGCATTCAGCCACTCATTTGGCTGCAAAGCAGGCTCAAAGCAGTCTGCGCTTGTCTAGTCAGCCGATTGTTTGGCTGCGAGGTGGACTCCTAGAGGCCCGCACTGACGAGAATCAGCCACTGGATTGGCTGCGAAGCAGAGTCAAAATAGTCTGCGCTTGTCCAGTCAGCCACCTGGTAGGCCGTGAAGGCAGACTCCTTTTGGCCTGCACTGACAAGATCAGCCACCAATATGGCTGCAAAGCCGACTCTCTGTAGCCGGCGGCGTCCAGTCAGCCCATCCGAGCATAGGCTGCGAAGGCGGACTCCTTTTGGCCCGCACTGACGAGATCAGCCACCAATTTGGCTGCAAAGCTGACTCTCTGTAGTCGGCGCTCGTCCAGTCAGCCACCTGGTAGGCTGTGAAGGCGGACTCCTTTTGGCCTGCACTGACAAGATCAGCCACCAGTCTGGCTGTGAAGCAGGCTCAATGTTGCCTGCGCTCGTCCAGTCAGCCACCGAGTAGTCTGCGAGGTGGACTCCTAGAGGCCCGCACTGACGAGAATCAGCCACTGGATTGGCTGTGAAGCAGACTCGAAATAGTCTGCGCTCGTCCAGTCAGCCACCTGGTAGGCCGTGAAGGCAGACTCCTTTTGGCCTGCACTGACGAGATCAGCCACCAATTTGGCTGCAAAGCCGACTCTCTGTAGTCAGCGCTCGTCCAGTCAGCCACCGAGTAGGCTGCGAAGGCGGACTCCTTTTGGCCCGCACTGACGAGATCAGCCACCAATTTGGCTGCAAAGCCGACTCTCTGTAGTCGGCGCTCGTCCAGTCAGCCACCTGGTAGGCTGCAAAGGCGGACTCCTTTTGGCCTGCACTGACGAGATCAGCCACCAGTCTGGCTGTGAAGCAGGCTCGATGTTGCCTGCGCTTGTCCAGTCAGCCACCGAGTAGGCTGCGAAGGCAGACTCCTAGTGGCCCACACTGATGAGATCGGCCACTTGTTTGGCCACTAAGCAGGCTCGATGTTGCCTGCGCTCGTCCAGTCAGCCACCGAGTAGGCTGCAAAGGCGGACTCCTTTTGGCCCGCACTGACGAGATCAGCCACCAGTTTGGCTGCGAAGCAGACTCAAAGTAGTCTGCGCTTGTCCAGTCAGCCACCGAGTAGGCTGCAAAGGCGGACTCCTTTTGGCCCACACTGACAAGATCAGCCACCAGTTTGGCTGCAAAGCAGTCTCGAAGTAGTCTGCATTTGTCGAATTGCCACCGGGTAGGCTTCAACTGATGTTGAGGGTTCATTGTTCCGTTCTCCTTTCCATGTCGATAACCAGCCACCTGGTAGGCTGGGCGCTGTCATTGCCTCCTAGTAGGCCTGTGCGGTCGCGAATTCTGTGCTCGTCAGCTCAGAGTCCCATAAGACAAATTCGCTCTCCTCTGCATCCTCCTCCCATCCGTCGATGGCTCAAGGCGGCAAAAGGCGTACTAGGCCTTTGCAGAGTAACAAATGGGCCGCTGTGCCTCCAAAGAGAGAAGGAACGAGGGACTTTGCCAGCCCTTCATGTGACACTGCTCCCATGTCTGTTGTCCCAGCTATTGAATCCTGCTGTTCTCCCGCTTCCTCAGCAAACGGGCAGAGTGGAGCAGGGCATGCCCCTGCAGTCTCTCTGCCTCCCCCCATAAGGGCAACAGAGAAGAGTAGCAGTGAGGCCGAGTAGTTGTTGCCTGCTGGCTCTTTGTAGCTCTTAGGCGGGGCTTTCCGCAGGCATCTGAGTTCGCAGTTCAATCCGCAGTTGGAGTCCACAGAGGAAGGCTGCTGTGAAGGAATTGCTAATGACAGATGCTGCGTCGTTGCCGTTCTCAGGTCTGCAGTCGGAGTCCACAGAGGAAGGCTGCTAGAGATGAGAAGCTTGGCAGTTGAGTCTTAGTCCTACTGTTTGTCGAATCCTGTCCGCAGTCGGAGTCCACAGAGGAAGGCTGCTAGAGAAGGATTGCAGAGACAGATTGACTCTTGACGTAGTTGCTGCTGTTTGTCGTCTCCCGTTTGCAGTCGGAGTCCACAGAGGAGGGCTGCTGAAGCGAGAGTGCAGGGACAGTCTGAACTCCTGGTGGCCGTAGGCCTGTGCCTGCCGAATCAGGCCGTGTAGATGGGGTGGCCATTGGCCTGTGTCTGGTTCAGGTTGCAGTCGAAGGCGGCCCAGTTGCTGCTGAGCTTGCTGAACTGGACCATGTAGAAACAGATGGCCGTAGGCCTGCGCCAGTCGCATTCCTTTCCTTTGTAGCTGAAGAGCAGAGAAGAAATGTGCTGGCCATTGATAAATATTGACGCATCATTCTTTAGCGACCAATCGATTGGCGTAGAATAAGAAGAGGTTAATGGGCATCTGGAGGCTGTAGGCGAAGATCCGGAAGCCAAAACCAATGCTGTGGGCAGAGATCAGCCACCAATTTGGCTGCAAAGCCAACTCTCTGTAGTCGGCGCTCGTCCAGTCAGCCACCTGGTAGGCTGCAAAGGTGGACGCCTTTTGGCCTGCACTGACGAGATCAGCCAGCAGTCTGGCTGCGAAGCAGGCTCGATGTTGCCTGCGCTCGTCCAGTCAGCCACCAAGTAGGCTGCAAAGGCGGACTCGTAGTGGCCCGCACTGACAAGATTGGCCACTTGTTTGGCCGCTAAGCAGGCTCAATGTTGCCTGCGCTCGTCCAGTCAGCCACCGAGTAGGCTGCAAAGGCGGACTCCTTTTGGCCCGCACTGACGACCAAAACAAAAACCCCCCAACACAACCAAACACCCCCCACAAAAAACCCCCCCACCCCCCCCCCCCCCCCAATCAGCCACCAGTTTGGCTGCAAAGCAGACTCGAAGTAGTCTGCGCTCGTCCAGTCAGCCACCGAGTAGGCTGCAAAGGCGGACTCCTTTTGGCCCGCACTGACGAGATCAGCCACCAGTTTGGCTGCAAAGCAGACTCGAAGTAGTCTGCATTTGTCAAATAGCCGCCGGGTAGGCTTCAACTGATGCTGAGGGTTCATTGTTCCGTTCTCCTTCCCATGTCGATAACCAGCCACCTGGTAGGCTGGGCGCTGTCATTGCCTCCTAGTAGGCCTGCGCGGTCGCGAATTCTGTGCTCGTCAGCTCAGAGTCCCGTAAGACAAATTCGCTCTCCTCTGCATCCTCCTCCCATCCGTCGATGGCTCAAGGTGGCAAAAGGCGTACTAGGCCTTTGCAGAGTAACAAATGGGCCGCTGTGCCTCCAAAGAGAGAAGGAACGAGGGGCTTTGCCAGCCCTTCACGTGACGCCGCTCCCATGTTTGTTGTCCCAGCTATTGAATCCTGCTGTTCTCCCGCTTCCTCAGCAAATGGGCAGAGTGGAGCAGGGCATGCCCCTGCAGTCTCTCTGCCTCCCCCCCATAAGGGCGACAGAGAAGAGTAGCAGTGAGGCCGAGTAGTTGTTGCCCGCTGGCTCTTTGTAGCTCTTAGGCGGGGCTTTCCGCAGGCATCTGAGTTTGCAGTTCAATCTGCAGTCGGAGTCCACAGAGGAAGGCTGCTGTGAAGGAATTGCTAATGACAGATGCTGCGTCATTGCCGTTCTCAGGTGTGCAGTCAGAGTCCACAGAGGAAGGCTGCTAGAGAAGGAAAGGAAAGCAGCTACCAACCGCCAGAAACGAAGCGAGGGAGGATTACAGAGACATATTGACTCTTGACGTAGTTGCTGCTGTTTATCGTCTCCCGTTTGCAGTCGGAGTCCACTGAGGAGGGCTGCTGAAGCGAGAGTGCAGGGACAGTCTGAACTCCTGGTGGCCGTAGGCCTGTGCCTGCCGAATCAGGCCATGTAGATGGGGTGGCCGTTGGCCTGTGTCTGGTTCAGGTTGCAGTCAAAGGAAGCCCAGTTGCTGCTGAGCTTGCTAAACTGGACCATGTAGAAACAGATGGCCGTAGGCCTGCGCCAGTCGCATTCCTTTCCTTTGTAGCTGAAGAGCAGAGAAGAAATGTGCTGGCCATTGATAAACATTGACGCATCATTCTTTAGCGACCAATCGATTGGCATAGAATAAGAAGAGGTTAATGGGCATCTGGAGGCTGTAGGCGAAGATCCGGAAGCCAAAACCGGCGCTGTGGGCGGAGATCTGGAAGCCGTGGCCCTTGCAGATTTGCGCTGTCGAAAAGGTTGGCAAATCTCAAACAGACGCAGTAGAACCAAAGTTCCCTAGATATCTTCTTTTATCCATCTTTAGGATAATAGAAGCGTAGATGAGAAGTTCGCCACAGAGTTTCATTAAAGTAACTTTAATGCTATAGTCGGTGATATCTTGAAAGGTGGAATCAATGCCGCTCCTTTTAGGCCTCCTTGAAGGATGAAAGGAGGAAGAAGATTTGTAGGTGATTGCCGGTGTCCATCTATACGCTGTCCAAGCGGCGCTTGCTGGAGCATGTCTGGGTCTTGGGGCTCCGCAAGGGGTGCTTGGGGGTAGATGGAGGGGAAGATTGAGGAGGGGTAAGGGACTGTCGGCGTCCATCTGTGCGCTGTCCAAGAGGCGCCGGCTGGAGAGGCTCTGCATCTTGGAGATGCCCAGCTAGGCGTGCTTGGCTGGGCAGAGCGCACTCGAGGCCAATCTTGGCCGGTCCAGGTTGGAAGGCTACCCCATTGTGGCTAACTGAAGAACTAATTACAATTGTGGATCCAATTTGCACAACCTACCACATTGTGGCTAACTGAAGAACTAACCAAACTTGTGGAGCCACGTTGCACGACCTACCACATTGTGGCTAACTGAAGAACTAATTACAATTGTGGATCCAATTTGCACAACCTACCACATTGTGGCTAACTGAAGAACTAACCATAATTGTGGATCCAATTTGCACGACCTACCACATTGTGGCTAACTGAAGAACTAACCACAATTGTGGAGCCAATTTGCACGACCTACCACATTGTGGCTAACTGAAGAACTAACCACAATTGTGGATCCAATTTGCATGACCTACCACATTGTGGCTAACTGAAGAACTAATTACAATTGTGGATCCAATTTGCACCACCTGCCACATTGTGGCTAACTGAAAACAAACCACAATTGTGGAGCCAATTTGCACGACCTACCACATTGTGGCTAACTGAAGAACTAACCACAATTGTGGATCCAATTTGCATGACCTACCACATTGTGGCTAACTGAAGAACTAACCACAATTGTGGAGCAAATTTGTACGACCTACCACATTGTGGCTAACTGAAGAACTAACCACACTTGTGGACTGCTCCAATTTCCCTCCCCATTACCACATTGTGGCTAACTGAAGAACTAACTACACATGTGGATCCAATTTGCACGACCTACCACATTGTGGCTAACTGAAAAACTAACCACAATTGTGGATCCAATTTGCACGACCTACCACATTGTGGCTAACTGAAGAACTAACCACAATTGTGGATCCAATTTGCACGACCTACCACATTGTGGCTAACTGAAGAACTAACCACAATTGTGGATCCAATTTGCACGACCTACCACATTGTGGCTAACTGAAGAACTAACCACAATTGTGGATCCAATTTGCACAACCTACCACATTGTGGCTAACTGAAGAACTAACCACAATTGTGGATCCAATTTGCACGACCTACCACATTGTGGCTAACTGAAGAACTAACCACAATTGTGGATCCAATTTGCACGACCTACCACATTGTGGCTAACTGAAGAACTAACCACAATTGTGGATCCAATTTGCATGACCTACCACATTGTGGCTAACTGAAGAACTAACCACAATTGTGGAGCAAATTTGTACGACCTACCACATTGTGGCTAACTGAAGAACTAATTACAATTGTGGATCCAATTTGCACAACCTACCACATTGTGGCTAACTGAAGAACTAACCACAATTGTGGATCCAATTTGCACGACCTACCACATTGTGGCTAACTGAAGAACTAACCACAATTGTGGATCCAATTTGCACAACCTACCACATTGTGGCTAACTGAAGAACTAACCACAATTGTGGATCCAATTTGCACGACCTACCACATTGTGGCTAACTGAAGAACTAACCACAATTGTGGATCCAATTTGCACGACCTACCACATTGTGGCTAACTGAAGAACTAACCACAATTGTGGATCCAATTTGCACGACCTACCACATTGTGGCTAACTGAAGAACTAACCACAATTGTGGATCCAATTTGCACGACCTACCACATTGTGGCTAACTGAAGAACTAACCACAATTGTTGATCCAATTTGCACGACCTACCACATTGTGGCTAACTAAAGAATTAACCACAATTGTGGACCAAGTTGCACGACCTACCACACTGTGACTAACTGAAGAACTAACCACAATTGTTGATCCAATTTGCACAACCTACCACATTGTGGCTAACTGAAGAACTGACCACAGTTGTGGATCAAATTTGCACGACATACTACATTGTGGCTAACTGAAGAACTAACCACAATTGTGGATCCAATTTGCACAACCTACCACATTGTGGCTAACTGAAGAACTAACCACAATTGTGGATCCAATTTGCACGACCTACCACATTGTGGCTAACTGAAGAACTAACCACAATTGTGGATCCAATTTGCACGACCTACCACATTGTGGCTAACTGAAGAACTAACCACAATTGTGGATCCAATTTGCACGACCTACCACATTGTGGCTAACTGAAGAACTAACCACAATTGTGGATCCAATTTGCACGACCTACCACATTGTGGCTAACTGAAGAACTAACCACAATTGTGGATCCAATTTGCACGACCTACCACATTGTGGCTAACTGAAGAACTAACCACAATTGTGGATCCAATTTGCACGACCTACCACATTGTGGCTAACTGAAGAACTAACCACAATTGTGGATCCAATTTGCACGACCTACCACATTGTGGCTAACTGAAGAACTAACCACAATTGTGGATCCAATTTGCACGACCTACCACATTGTGGCTAACTGAAGAACTAACCACAATTGTGGATCCAATTTGCACGACCTACCACATTGTGGCTAACTGAAGAACTAACCACAATTGTGGATCCAATTTGCACGACCTACCACATTGTGGCTAACTGAAGAACTAACCACAATTGTGGATCCAATTTGCACGACCTACCACATTGTGGCTAACTGAAGAACTAACCACAATTGTGGATCCAATTTGCACAACCTACCACATTGTGGCTAACTGAAGAACTAACCACAATTGTGGATCCAATTTGCACGACCTACCACATTGTGGCTAACTGAAGAACTAACCACAATTGTGGATCCAATTTGCACGACCTACCACATTGTGGCTAACTGAAGAACTAACCACAATTGTGGATCCAATTTGCACGACCTACCACATTGTGGCTAACTGAAGAACTAACCACAATTGTGGATCCAATTTGCACGACCTACCACATTGTGGCTAACTGAAGAACTAACCACAATTGTGGATCCTAATTGCACGACCTACCACATTGTGGCTAACTGAAGAACTAACCACAATTGTGGATCCAATTTGCACGACCTACCACATTGTGGCTAACTGAAGAACTAACCACAATTGTGGATCCAATTTGCACGACCTACCACATTGTGGCTAACTGAAGAGACTTTCACAATTGTGGATCCAATTTGCAAGACCTACCACATTGTGGCTAACTGAAGAACTAACCACAATTGTGGATCCAACTTGCACGACCTACCACATTGTGACTAGTTTAAGAACTAACCACAACTGTGGATCCAATTTGTACGACCTACCACATTGTGGCTAACTGAAGAACTAACCACAATTGTGGATCCAATTTGTACGACCTACCACATTCTAGCTAACTGAAGAACTAACCACAATTGTGGATCCAATTTGCACAACCAACCACATTCTGGCTAACAGAAGAACTAACCACACTTGTGGATCCACGTTGCACGACCTACCACATTGTGGCTAACTGAAAGAACCAAAAAATAACTACAATTGTGGATCCAATTTGCACGAACTACCATATTGTGCCTAACTTAAGAACTAACCACAATTGTGGATCCAATCTGCACAACCTACCACATTGTGGCTAACTGAAGAACTAACCACAATTGTGGATCCAATTTGCACGACCTACCACATTTTGGCTAACTGAAGAACTAGCGACACTTGTGGATCCAATTTGC
>JASANA010006431.1:0-11206 GCA_030248095.1 Ptycholaimellus sp. GST1_10
TGCACCAGCCGCCTTCTCCCACCAGCCATTGACTCCCATTCAGGCGGCTCCATTTCTTCTTCGAGGTCTTCCAATATAACCATTTCCTCATGTTTTATTTTAGTTGTCAAATAAGTATCCAATAAGAAGCAGCAGCAAAACGGCGGATAATGGAAAGAAGTATTTCCAAGGTGTCTGAGAGAGGCTGGCCAAATTCCCAGCATCTCCGCCAAAGAAGGCACTAGTGGATATTCTGCAACGCCTTCCACGTCTACGAAAGCTGAGCGCCATCAGCTGCCTGGCTCCGGGTAGCTTTCTCCGATCTAGTGTGAAATCCAGTGTGAAATTGGTAAAGATGAAGTCAGAATGACCCACCTTAGGTTAATTGTGTAGCCTATAAACAAAGTAGAGCACTTCATTGGCGAATTAATGACCAATTAATGAAACTATAAATAAGCATAGCCTGAAACATCCATTTTCTGGATAATGCTTTCCTTGCGCAAATGTTGGCAAAATTGCCGCATACTGCAGACGTGAATGCGGAGCGCTTCTTGACAGAGGCGGGACACCATCCTCGGCAATGCCATGTTAGCAGCATTTCACCTAACCCAATCCATCCTAATACCCCCGAGTCCGATTGAGGACGACAGATGAGGCCTGCTACCAGGCAGCGCTGGCCTTGGGCGCAGAGTACGGCCTGGACGCCTGGGAGATTCGCATGGCTCACCTGGAGCACCTCCTCACCAGCTCCTCGTTGGTTTTGATCCGATTGAGGACGACAGACGAGGCCTGCTACCAGGCAGCGCTGGCCTTGGGCGCGGAGTACGGCCTGGACGCCTGGGAGATTCGCATGGCTCACCTGGAGCACCTCCTCACCAGCTCCTCGTTGGTTTTGATCCGATTGAGGACGACAGACGAGGCCTG
This sequence comes from Ptycholaimellus sp. GST1_10, assembly GCA_030248095.1. Classification (NCBI taxonomy): domain Eukaryota; kingdom Metazoa; phylum Nematoda; class Chromadorea; order Chromadorida; family Chromadoridae; genus Ptycholaimellus; species Ptycholaimellus sp. GST1_10. The sequence continues at coordinate 904 of JASANA010006431.1, forward strand.
CTACCAGGCAGCGCTGGCCTTGGGCGCGGAGTACGGCCTGGACGCCTGGGAGATTCGCATGGCTCACCTGGAGCACCTCCTCACCAGCTCCTCGTTGGTTTTGATCCGATTGAGGACGACAGACGAGGCCTGCTACCAGGCAGCGCTGGCCTTGGGCGCGGAGTACGGCCTGGACGCCTGGGAGATTCGCATGGCTCACCTGGAGCACCTCCTCACCAGCTCCTCGTTGGTTTTGATCCGATTGAGGACGACAGACGAGGCCTGCTACCAGGCAGCGCTGGCCTTGGGCGCGGAGTACGGCCTGGACGCCTGGGAGATTCGCATGGCTCACCTGGAGCACCTCCTCACCAGCTCCTCGTTGGTTTTGATCCGATTGAGGACGACAGACGAGGCCTGCTACCAGGCAGCGCTGGCCTTGGGCGCGGAGTACGGCCTGGACGCCTGGGAGATTCGCATGGCTCACCTGGAGCACCTCCTCACCAGCTCCTCGTTGGTTTTGATCCGATTGAGGACGACAGACGAGGCCTGCTACCAAGCAGCGCTGGCCTTGGGCGCAGAGTACCGGCTGGATGCCTGGGAGATTCGCATGGCTCACCTGGAGCACCTCCTCACCAGCTCCTCGTTGGTTTTGATCCGATTGAGGACGACAGACGAGGCCTGCTACCAAGCAGCGCTGGCCTTGGGCGCAGAGTACAGGCTGGATGCCTGGGAGATTCGCATGGCTCACCTGGAGCACCTCCTCACCAGCTCCTCGTTGGTTTTGATCCGATTGAGGACGACAGACGAGGCCTGCTACCCAACAGCGCTGGCCTTGGGCGCGGAGTACAGGCCTGGATGCCTGGGAGATTCGCATGGCTCACCTGGAGCACCTCCTCACCAGCTCCTCGTTGGTTTTGATCCGATTGAGGACGACAGACGAGGCCTGCTACCAGGCAGCGCTGGCCTTGGGCGCGGAGTACGGCCTGGACGCCTGGGAGATTCGCATGGCTCACCTGGAGCACCTCCTCACCAGCTCCTCGTTGGTTTTGATCCGATTGAGGACGACAGACGAGGCCTGCTACCAAGCAGCGCTGGCCTTGGGCGCAGAGTACAGGCTGGATGCCTGGGAGATTCGCATGGCTCACCTGGAGCATCTACTCACCAGCTCCTCGTTGGTTTTGATCCGATTGAGGACGACAGACGAGGCCTGCTACCAAGCAGCGCTGGCCTTGGGCGCAGAGTACAGGCTGGACGCCTGGGAGATTCGCATGGCTCACCAGAGAGCAGAAGACCAACTTGATAGGAGCAACTTCTCACCAGCTCCTCAATGGTTTTGCTTGATACTTTTGGAAACTGATTAATTGGAGATTTATATCTTTGTCCTCAGACAAATTACGCCTGGAACACCGAATTAGATCGATCGATCGAATTAGCACATCGGCCTAGCGGCAGATTAGAATTCCAAATTGCTATTTTTGGGAAAGTTTCCCATAAATATAATCCTCAAAGAAGCATTCCAAAATCAAATCAAACCAATTGGCTATTTTACCTTAACTATTGGCTGAAACATTCCGCATTCTACAACAAGACGTTATTTGCTTTCAAACACTTTTATCGGCTTTAAATAAATGTAGGTTGTGGCAACGACTCTAATTTCACAAAATAGAGAGACAGAGAAGGGTAATAAGTTATGATGTTACTGTTGTTTGGCTCTTTAAAGGTCATTGGAGAAATTTTCTTGGTCTGCTATCGAGGCTTTTTTGGCCACAATTTTTCGGTTCCTGAAGCAACATATGCAGTAACAAGCTAGTACACAATCATCACAATCAATGAAAGCCTAAAACTATCTGATCACCTACAAGCCAAAAACATTCGGCTGTCGGGCAAATCCACTGCCCCCTAAAACTCCACCTCCAAAGCAGGATGCTCAGTCCTCCTACTTTTCCCAGTTCATCCCTCCTCCTCTGCAGGGTAAGCGTAGTGGAGGTCCAGGCCCTGACCAAGTCCCACAGCCTCATCTCAGCCCTCGCCATCGACAAGCCGCGCCGGTAACCCTGGGGAATTAGGGGGGGGAACTAGGCGTCAGCCGAAAGAGCCTGACCAAGCTGATGCCCAGTAAGGACTTTTGGCGTCGGTCTCTTGGACAGTTTATGGATGATGGGGTTGTACTTGATACGCGGATGTTTCACTCTGTTAATTTTTAAGGGCTAATGCACATAATTGTTCAATATTCCCAGGTTCCATTGTTGTTCTTGTCATCTCTAGTTACATCTGAAATTGGCAGCTTCAATGCTTGAGCAGCGTTTTTAGGCGCATATAATGACACGCAACTGCAGTGAGGATTGCAGAGCTGGGCTGTGCGCGAATCCTTAACGAGGAGACGTTGAACATAATCCGTATCCTGGAGCCTCATCTCAGTCGAGCCAACGCTGCTCCAACCGCCAAAACCCTTGCCCAGTTCCCCTACCTAGTTTGGCCTTTTATTTGCTGCCAAAACTTCAATCGCTGACTCAAAGCGAAAATAATCGCTGAATATGGTGAGACTCTTAAATATTGTCGCTGACGCAAGATGAGATTCTCTCCAAGATAATTGGGACAATTGATGCTCGTTATACTTTCTTAAACTATACGCTATGTAAATTTCAATGCAATATAAAGCTAAAATTTAACTTTCAATGGATACATTTACAAGAAATAAATTAATGCTCTCTGGTTTAGCATAACCTTCTTTCATAATTTTTTCCTCAACCATTTTAGTTCACTATAACGGTAACATCATCGAGAAAGATATGTCCATCCACCTAATTATCGAGGAATCGCTCTATATACTGCTGTGTATTAATCCTGAACAGTAATTAATCCACTGTAATAGTTACAAAATTGACCGATCCCAACTAATCTTTGTAACATGGCACAAGTGAGTAGATTTCATTAGTAGTAAAGGAGCGGGTAATTGGCCTTTTATCAGTGAAGGAAGAAGGAAAATGAAGAAAAACAGTTGTAAATCAAGGCACAGATGAATCTGAGACTGTAGATGGGCCCGAAAATGGGTTCAGGTCATCACGGAGAGGCTTCTTTGAGGTTCCTGGCTTTTGCTGTCCAAGAAGGGAGTCATTGAGGAGGTGGACGTAGCCCTTGGTGTAGATTCTTCGGAAGCAGCCCATTACAGCCCCCGCCGTCATCTCGCAGGTCTTCAATTGAGAAGGGGGGCTTGATTGAAGAGTAATTAGTGGAGAGGAAGGAGGTGAGGAACTGAAGTGGTGGGTGTGCTGGTGTGAGGAGTCTTCTCTGGAGATGCCAAGGCAGTCCACGTGGTAGGACTGCCCACAGCCTGGCCGCACCGAACAGGTAATGGCTGCCGATCGTCCTCGCCCGGTGCCTTGTCTGATGGCCCCATCACATACCTCACACCAAGCCTCACCCACTCCTCACCCTTCTCTACCCACTCTGCTCTTCCAATCTTTTTTTCATCCCTGCAATAATGCAGGGAAGGCACTCGCTTTAGGGCCACTCATAATGCGCGAATTTGAATTTGACTCCAAGATTGTTGCACCAGCAAGAAGAATACAGCAACAATGCTCGAGGGGTAACTCCATTACCATATCATTTACAGTGGCAGATGCGAAATTGAATGGTTTCTGACCCTCCATAAGTTATATTTGAAAGAAACATCAGGTACTTGAGTAGGTGTTAATCCAACTGAAATCGTAATATTTGATGCCGGGCCACATTTGGAACTACAGCTAATTACAGAGCTGTTTATTCTCAAAAAGGACTTCAAAGCTGTACGATTCAATTCGTCCGCAATTTTTTTAAGCCCAAGAACATCTCTGTAGGTGCTTCCTATGACCCACAGCAGCCGTTTACAAAAAGCAACTTTCGACCCCTGTGTTATAACTTTTTCTAATTACTGTTCTGGCCCCCGTCCCCATGTTAAAGAGCGATCCCTCCATTATAATAATAATAACAAATACACCTCCATGGTAACATGGCTAACGTTATCAGAAAATATGTTGGATCATTATGCCGTTCGACCCTGGCTTCTTTTAAAGACCCTGACATTTCCTGATTAACGCAATCTTAAACTAGCCGTAAATGCCCATTCGGCTGAAACATCAGAAAGCCGGGTTGCAGGCCGTTTCCAAGGCTGGCGTGTTCGGAAGCATGGCATACAAGGAGGCCACTGATGGGGCTGTTGTGACAGGATTGGACAAGCTGGATGAGTTGCCGGCTAAACTGGACGGTGCTTCTTTGGCCACGCTTCATCGACGCCTAGGCCAGGCCCAGGTGAGCATTCTGACTGGCCTTTAGAAGTTTCTTAATATTTTGTGGGATTCTCAATGGCTTTTTTTGAATTTTGAGGTCTCAGCTGGTTAGTTGATGCCCCACACAACCCAAGTCCCATCACTGAACCTGCCTGTGCATTGAGACTAATAAACAGGGTGAAACATCCCATCACTGAGTTGCCTTTGCAGCTGCCCGATGAAGACCGCTTGGCCCTGCTGCAGAATCTCTACGCCTACGCCACAGAGCACCACTCTAAGTTCATTCACTCCAACCACTTTCCTCGCCCTTACTCCAAACTCTTCAGCTTTACCACCTGCATGAGTGAGCTCCAGGAATCTCTGGCCCCTCTGGAAGCCTCCGTGGCCTCAGAGGTGGTCCAGAAGTTGGCCAGCCTCAAGCAAGAGTCTGAGAGCGCTGCTGCCTGCTCCCCCTCTGAGCATAGGGAGAGGAGTTGGGGTGGTTGGGCCTAAGTGAGAGAGAAGAAGCTGAAGTGGAGGAGCTTGGTCTGCAGAAGAGGCCTTTGAAAGCTCCGGCCGACATTCACACCTGGCCACGTTTTAGTCTCTTTCAAACAACTCAACAACTGAACACTAAAACATGGGCAGTCTGACAGTGAGTGTGTGAGATCCGCGAACGTTGAGCAGAGAGTCGGAGCTGAACAGTGCCACAAGACTGGCTTTGCCCGACCGCTTGGGAATCACGCAATGCTCCGCCACAAAACTTCCCATTCCCGCCAACTCCCTGCAATCATCAGCCATTTAGCGGAAGATGGCCAGAATTTATCTCGAAGTCTGTAGGTAGCTCGAGCGACATGTATGATGATGGTTCATCGAAAACAATTTTTGGTACGAAGATATCAGGCGTAGCGCCATACATAGAGCAGCAATTAGCCTGCAGCTGTTACACCAAACCGAAACAGTGACTGCATATCTGAATTCAGAGCAACTGGAAAAGTTGTAAAAACATCCGAATAATAAATCTGCGTTTACAAACCCCCCCAAAAAGTTTTTTAATCTTCAAAACTCTAAGCCTCCTGACCTCGGGCACTTAATCTGCAGTGGGCCTAGACTCAAGCCCACGCCTTCCAGCTTCAGCTCACAATCCTTCAGGACGTGGTTCGTAGGATTGCTGAAGTAGAGCTTCAGAGTCAGCGGCCGATTCACGTAGCCCACTGCATCGCACTTCAAGCACTGCTTCCTTTGTCTACTTGGAGAGCTGCTCAAATGAAGCCACCTGGATATAGAGACTGGGCTTCTGGACTTGGAAGGAGTCCCGCTGGGCAAAGACCTGTCCAGTCTCGGTCACACTGGCGATTACATCGAAGGCCATTTGAGAGTGCTCTCCGAGGGATGCTCCGTAATCAAGGCCATCCGCTGTTAGAGCCAGCTTGGCATCTGCAGTATGCCGGACCGAATTGGTTTTTGTTTGCTTTTAGGGTGGAAATTTTGCAGGTCAGAATTTGAACGTTAGAACATTTTTACGGAAACGTTTTTCGCGGCAAGCGTTCTATATGACAATGGAATTGAATAGTTAGTGTCTGTGATATGGGCGAGCGAAAAATCCAAAAAATATGTCTCTCAAGATTTAGGCTGCCACTGTGTGGAGAATAAATGTCTTCCTTAGCTGCTGTTTTCGCGTATATAAACACAGTGTTATCTATTGATTGCAAAGTTGGGGACTAACCTTGCTTAGAGGCAAGGACCAAATCTTTTTTGGCCTGAAGAATGGTGCGACTGACGTTTCCTGTGTAGGCTAGCACATTCAGATCCATGTGTACCTGCATGCACTTCAAAGTTCTGTCTTCCGAATATACTAGCCAAGCATCGCATTTTGGGCCATTTGTGAGTGTAACCAACCAAAATGTGACGTTCATCACCAGACCGATTTTCCACCGTCAGCTCACTTGTCACATGATCTCCTAGTTGGATCTGCAAAATAATATTTCATTGTCAAACTATTTTTCTTCAATATTTTACCTCACTTTGCAACGAAACCTTAGAAAAAGAAAATTATCCAAAGTCTAAAAAAGTTATAAAGTTTTTGATTTTGAGCTGCTTGCTTCAAAATCAACTGAGAATAACAATAAACCACCTTTTCCACGTCGCTCATGGTAAAAGCCACGTCATCCGGCTGCTGCTCCAACTGATAGAGCTGCTTGATCTCCTCATGGCTTGCCTCCACACCTTTTCTCACCTTCAATCCAAGTTCTGTCATCTTCATAGATCCCCTGAATTAACCTTACCGCATGCTGAATTTGATTGCGCTCCTCGGAGCTGCCCTCTTTCGGTTTGTAGGACTCGGTCACTTCCAGCACCTCGTAATGACTCCCCGGCTTGGTGGTCACCACTGCTCTGCCCACGCTGCAGCAATGTTTCACTCTTTTCAAATTTTCTTTAAAAAACTTTCTTTCTTCTCTTTAAAAAAAAATAAAAATAAAAATTTTTGAAGGCATTTGCAATTTTCCTATTTGAGACACTTCGTATGCTGCAGCACTTTTTTTGTCTATGCTTGAAAGGGAAGGGGATAAAAGAGAAAAAGGGGAGAAAATCAAATAAGACCCGATTGAAATAACGGCCATCGACTATAGTGGTTTTAAAAAAACATTTTCTTCTTAAAATGAATTGATAAACAAATGAAGCTTCTCTGTCAAATTTAACCTTGACTTAGAATTCCTTATCTTAAATGTTTGCCCGAAATAGTCCAAATGTAACAAACTCAGTGGAATCGGTGAAGGTTCGCAGAAGACGGCGCCCATGAGGGCTGGCTGGGTCCAGTTGATAGTACCATTTCACCACGTCTGCGTTCACCTAATCAAATAGATGAAATAAATCCAATAAAGAAGAAATAAAATCCTCACTTCCCCGAAGATGAACCAGCCATCATAGGGCACCTCCACCTCTCCCTGTCTTATGGCTGCCACCGGCATTGGACCGCACTGATACCGGCCTAAACACAGCAGAATTTCTGTCTTTCAATCTATCTAAAGTAAAAAAATCACACAGTGCCTCGAACATATTGACGATGGCCAATACTTTGTTTAAGGTTCCCAATTTTTGAAACACCGTAAAATTACTTAAGAAAAACTAAAAAATGAGTTTATGGATTCAGCATCATCATTCATCTGGCAATAAATAGCAAACCTTGACTCCGCTCTTGTGGCGTAGCATCGATGGCCTGCCAGCCGCCGTAGCCAGGCTTCAAATCCGGCCTCGCCGTCCACACCTCGTTCCAAACATGGAAGTTCCACACACTGTCCCCAGAGCCAGCCTCTTCCTCGAATCGTCCCGTTGCCTCGTCTCAAAGAATTTAGGCGTGGATTAGGGAGGATGGGAAGAAAGGAGGCACTTTTGAGGTAGACATCATCGATGGTGAGCGTTCGATCGGTGTCGTGCGCCGAGCGAATGTTCGTCACACTGCGACAGGGCAGGCCCAACGTTCGACACACTGCATCATTGAGTAGAAGCTTTCACAATTCACACCTACCTTATGCTGTGATGTTTCTATGATTTGAGGCTTTGCGTCTAATACTAGAAACAGTTAATCACTATCCACCAAGGTAGGTCTGGTAAAAAAATCCACTGAACTGAATTAATTCGTACCTTACGCCCTTCTTTAATTGCCACAAAGGGTAAAACCTTTTAAAGGTCTTTCAGCCTCATTATACTACCTCTATCGAAGACTTAACCTAAGCCTTAACCTAAGCTTAAGCGTCGCTATGTTTGAAGCATTATTCTAAGTCAAAGCTTTTTCGGAAAAGAAGTGGATTTTCAGCAAATACCTGGCCCGGCTTCAACATTTAATTCAATTTTCAGTTTCATTCTAATTTTTTATTCAAAATACCAAAAACACAATTTTTTCCAAAACTCAGCAACAGAAACCAACGCGTGACAAGCACAGCAGAGAAGACCCAGCACTGGCCGTACTTGACAGCTTTGTCAGGGTCGGCCATGTAAGCCTCCAGAATGGCTGCACTCCCAGTCCAACTCCAAGGCGGCCTGCCTCCTCCATAGTCCCCGCTTCAATTGCCAGCCACGATGTTGTCGTTCACCTTCAATCCCATCCAGCCTAAAACAGCGTCGATATGATCGGATTTGTGGCAACGGAGGCAGTAAGGCGGCGCGAGACAAGGACGGGGTCGCCGCGCTCAGAGTCCGTCAAGTAGCGCCCTTGTCGCAGGCAGAGCAGTGCTGAGTACAGGCTCACATCTTCGAACTGCAATATGAATTTCGAAATGATACCAGGGGAAAATAATTTGACTAAAAATATGTTTTTGCCAACAACAACATAGACACTGAAGAAAGTCAACCATAAAACCTTCAAAAATTTATTCACCTAAGTAAACCTATTCCTGACCATGTGTCTTGCCGATAACTGCTGCTTTGAAAAGCTTTTGCCAAATTAACTCAATCTGAAGCAAGTCTGCCAAAAGCAAGGACACAAAATTTAATCACCTAACTCAAACGCTTGCATGCCTGTACATCTTGCAGATATCTGCTACCAGCCTCTCTTAAAAAGCCAAAAACCACCTGGGCAAAGTTCCAGGGACAGGGCGTGTACTGGCCTGCCTTAGCACCGGTCCACAGGCAGCCGTGATCTGCCAGCACATACTCCTCCAGCTCTGTCTCCGAGTCCAGATGGGTCCCATCCTCTTCCACACTTATGATTCAGGCAAAGCCCCTCGGGGACTGACAAGGCCTCACCGGGGCACCAGGGATTGAAGAGGAGGAAGAGGAAGCCGGGCAAGGAGGCTGCAGGGTAGGCCCCCAGCACTCGGCCGTTGGGAAGGCGTTTGCCCACTTCTAGGCTTAGACGCCAAGCGCCCACGAAGGCATCGGCTCCAGTGCACACCTGTGCAGCAGCCATGCTTATCGGGACGGTCTTGTGCTAGCATCATCAAGATCCTTGAAATGACAAGGTTCAGTTTTTACTCTAAAATACGGAACTGGATCATATTGCGGACAGGATTGGCAGTGTGGACCCATAATATGCTTGAAACATGGGAGAAGTGGGTACGAAAAGTTCTAAGGTGTTCCGGTGGTGTGCCTGTCCAAGACGAGCTGACCAGGCGCTTAGCTGGCTGCCTGGCTGCCTGGCTGGAAGGATGCGACGAGTTTGGCGTTCCAAAGAGGGGTGTTTGCCTTCAAATTATTCGAATATTGAGATATTCATTCTTGTATTCATATATTTTTGTTTTCTTAGTTATTCTTATATTTTTAATTTAAATTCAAATTTTCAAATAGTGCCCAAAAGGATGAAAAGAATTTCGACAGTTCGAATCTCTTTGAATTATAAATCTAAAACTGGCAGGTGTACCGAAATCAAGCTGAACGGTGATGGCGTCCTTCTCCAAATCCACGGGTCGATTGCAGTGCAGTATGAGATTGAAAGGCTGTCCTCTTCTCAGCACCAAACGCAGTGGCTCAGCCCTGCACATCTAAAGCGCCATTTTTGGTTTTCACTTTTAGATCATAACAACTCCAAATTATTGCCTCATAATCACTTGTCCGATGGTTGATGGCATTGGCGCTGACTTGGGCGTCTACGCTGAGTATGTTTAGCAGGTCAGGGTCTTAATGAAAGCTATTTTTGCAAAAAAATTGCAAAAAAACTGATGGCGAAAACCAGGTGGCTTGGGGCTGAGAGAAGTTTGACTTCGCTCGGCCAACTCTCGCTTGAACACCTCATACATGTCCTCCACGTAGTCGATTTCTCGAGCCATGATTAGGTGATAAATTTATGACACAATGCCTTGAAAGGGAAGGTTGGGCAATGAAGCTTCTTATCTCGAAGTCCTGGCATTGTTGTTTGTTTGTTTACTGCCTGCCTGAGCTCTATGTTGCATCTTACATTGCTTGAAGCATTGGGCCAGCATTTATTCGAATTGAGGTTTGTAATTGGATCGGTTGGATAGAAATTTTTGCTACTGTTGCAGTTTTTGTAGACCGAAGTCGAATCGGGATTTGATGGAGCTCTAAGATTTTCAGGTCTTTTTCCAGCCGGGGTTGCCGTAGTTGTTGACGGGGAAGCTTCGTGGAGG
>JASANA010006432.1:0-21670 GCA_030248095.1 Ptycholaimellus sp. GST1_10
GGAGAGGGGAGTAGGAAAGCAGTGTGTAAAGGGAGACGGGTAGTGTGATCCGGTTGACGCTGATGCGGGGACTCGATCGTCCTAAGTGCGGGGCGTCGAGGGCGGCTCTTGACTGATGAGCGGCAGGTGAAGTGCGGGCGGAGGGTGAATGTGCGTGTGCCTCAGGGGAGGTGGGGGTGTCATTAATCTTGACGCGGGGAGCGGGCGCAGAAAGGGGGGCCGATTACTCTAGAGTGGTGCAAGTGTACGTTTGGGGCTGCTCGTGGGACTCCTTTCTCCTCCCGCCTGCTGGGAGGCCCAGCTCGCACAACTGGGCCTGAAGTGACGAATATGCGGGCTCGTCAGGGGCAGGGATTCGTATGCCCTCCCCAATCCTCTCCCTATTGCCGTCGCAACGTAGGAGAGGCCAGGCAGATCCTCGTCCAGACGGGGCGGAGGGAGGGGTCGAACTGGAGGCAGGCCCTCCCTTCGGGGGAGTAAAGGTGGGATGCGTCCCGGTCTCCTCTCCAAGTAGAGGCGGCTTAGAGTGTCCTTTGGTGGGGGCCACTCTGAAGGGTGTGGCAAGTAGCCACTCATTAGCAGGGCGCTCGGCCCTGTAATGCCGTTTCTCCCAGAGCCTGGGAGAGAGAGAGGGGGTTGGGGAGGGCCTCCACTTTACACCCATTGGGTCGATAAAGGGGGCCCTGCCATTGCCGCTGCCTGTTCAGTCTAGCCTCTTGTGTGCACAGTGCGTGCTCACTGGGGAACTAGAAGAAGAGGCAATGGGCAGTGAGGTGGTGCTGGTTCGCACTGCTTCCAGCTGGCTAAGTCCTTCTCCTCATGGCTGAGGGTAGGATACTTAGTTGGCCTTGGCAGAGTTGCGCAGCGTGAAGCCGTGCTAGTCCAGGTCGTCGAGGTTGGCGGTGAGGATGTCGTTGGCGGGGCCGAGCGAGTCCTCCAACCACTCACTGCGCACCATAAAGCTGTGTCATTCCAGGCACTGCTTCGCAGCAATTACATTTGACTATCGCCTTTGCAGGAGTTTTATTTCCAACTACCAGCTTGGGCAACAGTGGGGAAGCGAGCGTTGGGAGGGAGGGAGAGAAAGGGGAGCGGGGGCAGGTGTGGGAGGACAGGTTCCTCGGCTGCGGCCTGAAGCTGAAGCTCCTCCTCCCTCTCCATCGCATCGTTGCTCTTCACAATATTTGCAGAACAGGAAAGAAGAAAGCCGCACTTTGCTTTGAAGGCAATGCTGGGCTTGGCCTGCATTGCGGAAGGATAAGGCAGGAGCATGGCGGATTCGGCGAAAATCACCGTTAACCAGGCCAGTGAAACCAATCCGACTGTCCACGTATTGGCCAATGGGCCGTAGTCGTAATTCACCCAGCAGCTTTCAACATTGACCATTGCTTGAGCTGGTGATGTTCTTAGAATTTTTGACCGCGGAGCGGCCCGAAGGGCCGCTCCGCGGTCTATAGAGGTTACTCATCTTTTGTCCTCATATATATGTATGTATGTATATATGTCTGGAAATGCTGGGAACGGGCGAATTCTCAACGGAATTGGACAAACTTTTTTTTCCTGAAAGGTAATGAGATTTTAGGAAGATCTGGAGGGGTAGACCCGGAATTTGAACTTTTGAAACATTACTTTTTTGGGTAGAAATGTTGAAAATTTGGGTATGCTGTAAAAGGCTCAATTCTCAACGGATTTTGACAAACTTTTTTTTCCCTGAAAGGTAATAAAATTTTAGAAAGATCTGGAGGGGTGGAACCGGTTTCCGAGCATTTGAAACATTACTTTTTTGGGTAGAAAGGTTGAAAATTTGGGTATGCTGTAAAAGGCTCAATTCTCAACGGATTTGGACAAACTTTTTTTTTCCTGAAAGGTAATGAGATTTTAGGAAGATATGGAGGGGTGGAACTGGTTTCCGCGCATTTGAAACATTACTTTTTGGGTAGAAAGGTCGAAAATTTGGGTATGCTGTAAAAGGCTCAATTCTCAACGGATATTGACAAACTTTTTTTTTCCTGAAAGGAAATAAAATTTGAGGAAGATCTGGAGAGGTTTGACAAGTCCTGGAGCATTTGAAACATAACATTTTTAGGTAGAAAGGTTGAAAAATGGGGTATGTTGAGAGCTCCGCGGTCACCTATTGCGCTCTGCGCCATATACTTGTTTAAAGAAATTTTAATGAATGTAGTGGCACTATAATTGCATTGAACATTTCGTCATGAATAAGACACCCCCAAGCAAAATGATTCGAGTGTTCATAAATCGTTCACCGTTGACTCAACGGCACCAGTTACAGATCATTAGCCCACAAGTTTTGGCAAGAAATGAATTACGCATAGTTAGAGCGAAGATGGTAGGGCAGGAATCCGGTCTCGTAAACAACCACCAAACTGGGCAACCCTGAATTAGTCAAAATTTTAATAATTAATTTCTATTATGAACCTCGACCTACCAAAAGTCAAAACGCCAGCCGTCCAGGGAGTGATGAAATCACCTTTGGGATTGATGTCGCCGAGAATTAGCAGAATTTCCAGGCCTTGCATGAAAGAGGCGATGAAATAGACCAAATAGGCATAGTGAAGCAGCAGTACAACGCTAACGCATTTACAGGCAAACTATAAAACACATTTAGCAGCCTCAAGAAAATTCCTGGAATGGCTTAGCCTCAAAAGGGGCGTATTTGTCCGTTGGCGGTGAGTGGATGAAAAACTGAAAGTTATCTATTGTGTAGATGTGTGTTGAATAGGCTATGAGGAGGCCAATCTCCTGGAACAAACTCAAGTGTTCTAGTAGAGCTCCGCGCCTGTAGCCTTTTTGTTTTGAAAGACCACTTTAGCCCAAAAGTAGTGAGCAACCGAAAAATGATGCCAAGTATCAGTAGCAGTGAAGTGATAGCAATGGCAGCAGAGCTTGTGGAAATGAGCGCTTTGCCCACAGAGCGTTCCCATGACTTTAGTGGATGGTTTTGCTCCCATTGCTGCCAATTTTCACATTTCATCCTCCATAATGTTCTCGGATTGGAAACCTCTTTGAAGCATTCTTCGTTACATATTCTTAATAAAACATATTCTTGAAGCATATTCTCGACGTGTGATTTTGCTGGTTTTTGATGGACTGAAGCTGGGGTGTGAGTTATTCCTTGATATAAGGTTGATGCTGATGTGTGATCGATCGCATATAGGGTGGTTGAACTAAATGTTGTACTGAAAAGGGCAAGTGTTGGTTTTTCTAGCTGCGATGTTGATGATAGTTCTGTTGATGATGACGTTGATGGTGTTGTTGATGTTGAAGATGTTAATGATGTTGAAGATGTTGATGATGTTGAAGATGTTGACGATGTTGCTAGTGTTGATGATGTTGTTGGCGATATTGATGGTCTTGATGATACTGCTAGTGTTGATGAGTTTGTTGGTGTAGATGATGTTGATGGTGTTGATGAAGTTGCTACTATTGATGATGTTGTTGGTGATATTGATGGTCTTGATGATACTGCTAGTGTTGATGATGCTGTTGGTGTTGATGAGTTTGTTGGTGTAGATGATGTTGATGGTGTTGATGATGTTGCTGGTGATATTGATGGTCTTGATGATACTGCTAGCGTTGATGATGCTGTTGGTGTTGATGATGCTGATGGTGTTGATGAGTTTGTTGGTGTAGTTGATGTTGATGGTGTTGATGAAGTTGCTACTATTGATGATGTTGTTGGTAATATTGATGGTCTTGATGATACTGCTAGTGTTGATGATAATGCTAGTGTTGATGATGCTGTTGGTGTTGATGATGCTGTTGGTGTTGATGATGCTGATGAGATTGTTGGTGTAGATGATGTTGATGGTGTTGATGAAGTTGCTAGTGTTGATGAGGCAAACGGCCATTTAGTAACACTGCCATTTGGTAATAAGAACATTTTTGCACCCTACTTTTAGTAACACCCCTTATTCTGGCTTCGGCTTAGTTTTCAGTTTTGGCTGAGGCTTAGCATCATGTTTAGGCTTAGGCTTAGGCTTTGTCTTAGGCTTAGACTCAGTGCCCAGCTAGAAAAAACGCATCAAAATTATAAACAAGGTAATATCGGCTGTCGCCAATAGATGCGCGGCCTTGATCCTTAGCAGGTTGTCATGTTTCATTTAGACCTATTGTTGAATATTAATTCTTATATTATATATCTTAAACAATGTTTTTCCATTCTTGTTTCACCCTTTATGAAAAATTGTTTTCTGAGGTTTCGATTTAGTAAATTATACTATTAATAAAATAAAATGCACTTTTTCGAAAAAATTTCGAAATTTGAAACCCCAATTTTCGAGGTTTTTTGATCATAAATCTGGAACAAATCAAAATTGCGCCAAGCGCACAAAAACGCCCCGAGCCACCACCTACACGGACCTCCATGCAAAATTTTAGCCAATTTCATTGAAAAACCGAGGAGTACGGGCTGCGGTACCACACACACACATATATATATATGCGGACAGACGGACGAAAAATGGGGTAACTGTATAAGCGGGCCTTGGCCGCCCGCCGCTCCGTGCAGGGCGCCAGAGCTCCTCCGGCCTCCGGGCACGGGCGCTACGGCCCCTACGCTTCGCCTAGCATGCTTCGTATGCTAGGCTACGCTCCGGGGCCTCCGCGCCCATGCCCTACGGCCTCCGGAGCTCTGACTGCCCTGCCCGTCGCGGCAGGCGGCCTGCGGCCGCGCAAAAATGTTATTTCACGCATGTCTGGCGTGCCAGTTACTAAATGGCGGGTTACCAAAAGACCTATTGCTGATGATGATGTTGGTGTTGATGATACCACCAATTGGGGTCCTGTCAAGTTTTCGGCAGTTGCTGTTGTTTTTCATGAGGTTTCTAAGAGACCCTTTGCGAAAGCGTCAATGTTTTAAAAAAAGAGGATCGACCCGGGGTTATAAATTTTGGCTCATTTTCAAATTCACCTTAGAGGCGGTTTTGAGAGAAGCACGAATAGGAGATCCATGGATTTTTGACCTCCCCCTTTTTATGGATAAATGTGTAGGGAATGCATGTATGTAGGGACATTAAACGTAAGATATGTAGGGAGCTTAATTCATACAAATACTTGGGGTAGAAAGTTAATATCCAGATCAGGATAGCTCTGAAATTAGTGGTTGGAAAATTTGAGTTTTTAGCACTTTTGACTTATAACTCAAATTTCAGACTCATTTCTGTGCTAAGAGTACCCAAGTTAGACATTGATCGATTATTCTATATGTTGTTCACAGATATGGCTAGATATACAGATGTGCATTTTTTCATCCAAAAATCTAAACAATACTATAAAATATGAAAATCGAAATTTTCAAAAACATTGATTTTTCTCAGTTTTATTCAAAAGTATGAAAACAAACATCGTCATCATATTTCCCATGATAATCTGTCCAAGAAACTGATTTTTGGATTCTCACTTAGGTATGAACAGTGTAACCAAACCTGCTCTATATCGGCTAACCCGAACCTATACTTACGAGCTGGTATGTTCGCAACCTGCTTTTTAGGCTTAAAATTAGGCTGGTTAGGCTTAACTAGGTCAATTTTGCACAATTTATGGCCTCTAACGAACGCGAACCTGCTAGCAGGTTGCGAACTTTGCACCACACCGGGTATGAGCCAACAGAGATATAGACCCAAACATGACGAGTACCAAAAGTTACGCCCTATATTATAGCATAGGGCAATTTAGCTGGTGTAACTAACTAAACATACTGCGCTTAAGGAAGACAGCACAGCTCAATTTCCTTTTGTCAGCAAATTGCCCTAAGCCTAAGGCAGGTGTTTAGCAAATAAATTCCTGGGGGGATTGGCGGTGGGGAATTTTCCTGGGGAGATTTTAAGGGGGAAGTGTCGGTGGGGAATTGTCATGGGGAATAGTTAGGGGGATCTGTCGCGGGGGAATTGTCGTAGAACCAAAACGTTTACCAGTTTTGCCAGCAGGGCTAGTAGGAGAGTCGCAGACTGAATTTGCATCGAATTCTTGTTGATCGGTTGGTTGCTCTGCCTTCCCATTTCGAATTAGAAATTTGATCACCCAGACAGGTTCTCCAGTACTCCCGCGACCGCACTGCAAGGGAACGCCATCCAAGCTCTAGCAGAAGCATGGCAGAGGCCGGAAAAGCATGCATGGATGGCTGCTACGTATACCCCCTTGCAGAAAACGCGGACAACCGCCGTGCTGACCGGACTGGTTGGGATTTCACTCAAAGCTGGAGTCCTAATCTGGAGACAGTGTGCTGCAAAAGCACAGTCGGCACAATCGGACGACTTAAACCGTCAAATAGAGTCCAACCAGTTATTGAAAGAAAAAAATAAAAAAAATATTTATTTTTGTAAATCCCAACCGGCTTTGCAAGCAGGCAGACCGGAAGGGTCTTCGTAAACAGTAGACGTGAATTTGAACTTGAATTTTTTCGGCTCACACCAGTCGTAGACCACTGTCATATTCTCTATTTCTTTTCGCGCCTTGTCTAGCAACCCATGCCATTTTGAGTCTCGTATAGACTGTGCCCATTTTGTACCTAAAAAGGTGGTTTCGGGCACCTTGCAGCGTATCACGAGGTCACCGCCAGCAGTTATGTTGAAGTTGAACTTCTTCTCCACCTCCTATGCTTCCACCTTTGCCTAGGACAAAAGAAAGAGGAGCAAAAGATGACCTGATCAAGAGCTTTGAGGCAGGCTAAAGTCAGACAGGGCTGACGATTGACGTTAAACAAACTGTTCGTCCAGTACCAAAGACCTCTCTTCCGGACGCACTGCAAGACTCGGGCTTGCAAGACACAGAAATACCGTAGGAAAGATTAAGTTGCCGCGAGATATTTTTTAATGATTTTAATATTTATTATTACCCGATTTATGGTCAAAACCCAATAACCTTAATGTTTCGAAAATTCGAATAAGCCTACATAAATCTATGGTTTTCACTGCAAACAGTGCCTAGCACGTTCTGAAACACTCCTACACCAATTGTCGGTAGAGGCCAAGCTCGGTACAGGGCAAACTCAGTAAAATCCAAAATCGGTACAGAGCCACACATGGTACAGGGCCACAACTGGCACAGCGGAGATGCGTCCTTTCCACTGATGCTTGGTGCGAAGAAGACAGCAGAAGTAGGAGATGCCCTGATCACTGGAGCGGTAAAAGGTGTAGCTCTAGCCCACTTTGTTTCTCCACACTGTGTCACCTCAACATCCACCAGCTGCTCCCCGAGCTCAAGAGCGCCTTCCGAATGAATAAGGAAATGGGTATACAACGGGAGAGGGATATACTTAGGGCTACAGGGAACGATACCTACAGACCATGGGAGGGGGAAACGAAAGAGGAATTAATTAATAGACATCAGGACATACTAGAACGAGCTCAATAGCGCCTTCTACCAGCGCCATTTCTTCAAGTAGTGTTGCAGATGTGAATCAGCCATCTGGTGAATGGCTGAACCAACCTTGTTGAATGTTGAGGCTCAACGCTGGGTCTTCTCACAAATGTGAGTGCCGCTAATACTCAGACAGTCTATGCTGAAGGTATTACAACTGAAGGTTACCCAAAGACACGGCAAAAACCTACTTCTAGGCAAAAACATTCAGTTAGGAAATGTTTTTGGGAGCTTCCCTTTATGCCATGCAGTAAGGCAGAAGAAAATGTATCACAGTGAAGAGGCATGTGAATTAAAAAGTTAGTTGTTTAAGAGTGGAGGGAATTAAAGAATGATGTTGCCAGATGATTTCCCAAAAGCTCTGCTCGGGGCTCCTCGATGCCCACTGCAGCTCATGGCAGTGAGTTCCATAGCCGGCATAGGCGGACAGGCTGTAGCCTGTTTAGGCGCTCACGGATAGGATCTCCAATTTCTTTTAGCCGCCAGAAAGTTCTGATTTTTATGCAAGAAGTACATGGTAAATTGCCATTGTGATGTACCATTGCTTTGATAATCAGATGTTTTGATTAACCGTCGTTTTGATGAACCATCGCGTTGATGAACCATCACATTGATGAACTGTTGTTTTGATGAACCATCATTTTGATGAACTGTTGTTTTGATGAACTGTTGTTTTGATGAACCATCATGCAACCGTTTGGTCCTGTTCCTGTTCCTAGTTTGGCCATGTACCGAGTATGGCTTGCACCAAATTTGGATTGTACCGAGTTTGGCTCTGTACCGAGTATGGCTTGCACCAAATTTGGATTGTACCGAGTTTGGCTCTGTACCGAGTTTGGCCCTGTTCCGAGTATGGATTGTACCGAGTTTGGATTGTACCGAGTTTAGCTCTGTACCAAGCTTGGCCTTGTACCGAGTTTGGATTGTAGCGAGTTTTTATGGGACCGATAATGACTAATTTGTGTTAAATTTTTGGCTCCAAAGCTTTTAGTGGGCTTAAGCAATGGATCCGCAATGTTAGATAAAAACCATTTATTTATCCATCAAATATAAAATTTATTTCTTTGTCTTTTCACTCGAGGCAATCAACAAATTTTAGGAGAAAAGAGACTTACTTTTGGCTTGCCCATGTTTCCAGATATATAGATATATATAAATTGGACGAAGACTTCGCCCCCTCCCCCCCCCGATATAACTCATTAAAAAACCTTTCGGAAACTTAGTCAACCCAAGGGCGGATTTAGGGGGGAGATGGGGGCAATTGCCCCCCCCCCCGAACGGATTTCGGGGGGGGGGGGATTTCCAGGAAGGGAAAAAATTTCACCCTTTTAGATACATCTTGTCCAAAAAATTTTTCGCGCGCTTCGCGGTCAGAGTCTAATCTAGTGTAGTTTAAAATTTTGACCCAAATATCCCCCCCCCCCCGAACCAAAATCCTATATCCGCCCTTGAGTCAACCCCACTGTACTCGGGGGCCTTGTCCCATGCTACAAGACCCTGCTAGCAGTGGAAGCGCGTTGAATTGGAAGGCTAAAAGGGAAACAGGTGTAAACCCTGAGGGGATGACTGGGGACTGCGGGCGATGTGCACTTCAAAAGACCGGATCCTTTTGCCTCGACAAGCTCATCCGCATCGTCCAGCTGCATGCTTTGGCAACTGGTCTTACTTCCGCCTGCAGTCATCGATTCACTATGTTTCCAGTCTAACCCAGCCGAAAGAAGCTCTGCCTTTTTTTAAAAACTTGCACTGCGGCCATTTGTTCAGCTGCTTTGGGGTCAGTCTGAGCCCCAGGTCGGGGAAGGACCATCCTCCGAATGCCCCGATCTTACAGTCCAGACTGGTATAAGCTTTCCCTTTCACCCCCGGAGCTGCAAAGACAGGGCTCCCTTTCTGAGGCCAGGCCAAGCCAGCATGAAGGTGGAGGGACCCGTTAAGTCGCCTTGAGCGCAGGTGAGATTGTGCCTGAAGACGCCGCCGACTCTGGGTCCAAGAAATGTGCTGCGCTGGTAGTTCTGGCAGCGGACGGGGTAGTCGATGTCCTTGCAGTCTGTCTGGCCTTGGGTCTGCGGTGGATGGAAGAAGAGGAGGAGCAGGAGGAGCATCCTGTCTGCTTGCTGCCTTCCTTTGCTTTGGGACTAGCTTTTGTGCAAAGGGCTTGTGTGGCGGGCATCGAACGACTGTCTGATCACTGCACCATTTTACAGTCTGGAGCCGCGTAGAGGAGATTGCGGCTGGGGGAATTTGTGCCTATGCGGCAGACAGTAATCATAAAGAGGTGGATCAACCATATCCATTTCCTCAGGCCATAACCATGGCTCTGACTAAGAGTGGTGTCTGGCGTCTTTTTAAAGCACAGAAAATGGCTTGAGGCCTGGCGCCTCTTTCGAGGCATAGACAGACTCGAATTAAGCCAGGTATAAGGCAGAAAATGAAATGACCCTTCAATTTTTATTTTCGTCATCTGACAATTTCTGCATATTTCCATTTCTGCATATTTTTCGCCCAAAATTGGTGGAGTTACTTAAAAATGTATGGATATTAAGAATCAGAAATAAAAAAGGAGGGTCAGAAACTTTATGTCTGGCCAATTCTTGCTGCTCTCAAAAAACATCTCTTAAATGACTGTCTAAAATGAGTCAAATGCACGCAAAAGTCGTGAATGAATACGAAAAGAAGCCAAAGCTACATCATTGATAAAATTATTGGTCTAAATTTGTGGACATCAGAAGAACTAGCAAAGCATGCCGAATTTGGGAGGCCGTAATTTGATTTTTGGAGCATTATATTACTTACTTATTTTTCAACCAAATAATTAAAATATATTTATTGTATTCAACTGTAAAGCGTACCAATAGCAGTGAAATAAAGCATTCGTTTTTTATGGGTCAATTGGTTCTGAGTTAAAAGTTTTCATTCAGGCGTTGTGGTCTTAGCCTGCCGGCTGAGTATTCTGGGCATGGATTTATTTGCAAGGAGGAGGGTGCAAGCTGACATTGCACTAATCCACAAAAGCTTCAAAATCTGCCTGCCCAGAACCAAGCCAACCGAGCCCCCCTCCCCAGATGAGCAAGGGAGCTGGCACGGACTGCCAATTTTCTTCCCTCTTATCACCTCTCACCTGCGACGTCGCCACCACTTTGTGACAGTTGGGCGGGATGGGTCAATGCGGCAGGCTCTCAGGCCCGGAAGGGCGAGGGGCGTTGGGGAAGAATGCTGGTGGAAGTCGCGATGGGCGGGCGGAGGCTTCTGCTGTCGGGGCTGGCCAAGCTCCTCGATGAAGAAGAAGAACAAGGCCTACATCTGATCAGATCACTTGCCTCACCCCTTCACGCCGCATTTCTCTCACTCTTTGTCAGTTTGCCCTTCGGGGCGGACTGTGATCCCCGTTAACAAACGGAAGAACTATAAAAAATTTGATGAAGTGGCTTGCAGAAGGTGACGGACCAGTCAGTTGACACACTTCAGTCATCCAACTTGCTGCAGTTGGTTGGCTTGGACAGGTTAGCTGACAGGATCCGTTTCTCATCCTCCAGCCGACAAGAAACGGTCCTAGGCCGTCTGATTGAGGCGAATCTGTCCCTGCATACTATGCTGATAAGGATATGCCAGTGAAAACGGCCCCAAAACAGCCACCGTATCCAGGCCAGAACAAGTCTTCACAGACACATTTTCAATAGCGGAAGCCGATTATACGGACTCTCTAAACAGGGCCACCACTTTGGCATTCTAGACTAGGATGCCTCTGGCTCTAGACTGACCAATAGTGGCTTTCGCCCGACATAATAATGATTCCAGAAACTGTAAAGAAATGAGCTGCCTTTTTTTACATCTGCTGAATTCATTTTCAGCCAAGCCTACCAACCTCCTATGAATGGAAAAAGAATGTACCGTTTGTGAGTGAAGATGGCCTGAAGTGTGGGTGCCACCAGCGAAGTACTGGCCATCCAAGCAGCAGTCATCGCAGGACCCTTCCACTGGATCCTTCTCCTCTCCTGATTCGCCCCATCAGCTTTAATCTAAAATTTTGTTGAAGATGATTGTAGGAACAAGAAGGGGGCCAGCAGTGCTGGAGGGGGAGAACGTTGGAGATGGCATGACCTTGCAAGCAAGGTCAACGAGACAGAACATTTTAGAGTGAGGCTCAAGGGCCCTTTTCGAAATGCCTAGACTCGTGGCTAGCCGAGGATGCGGCGGAGCAAGCTCCATCACCTACCAACCTCCTATGAATGGAAAAATAACGTACCGTTTGTGAGTGAAGATGGCTTGAAGTGTGGGCGCCACCAGCGAAGTACTGGCCATCCAAACAGCAGTCGTCGCAGGCCCCTTCCACTGGATCCTTCTCCTCTCCTGATTCGCCCCATCAGCTTTAATCTAAAATTTTGTTGAAGATGATTGTAGGAACAAGAAGGGGGCCAGCAGTGCTGGAGGGGGAGAACGTTGGAGATGGCATGACCTTGCAAGCAAGGTCAACGAGACAGAACATTTTAGAGTGAGGCTCATGGGCCCTTTTAGAAATACCTAGACTCGTGGCTAGCCGAGGATGCGGCGGAGCAAGCTCCATCACCTACCAACCTCCTATGAATGGAAAAAGAACGTACCGTTTGTGAGTGAAGATGGCTTGAAGTGTGGGCGCCACCAGCAAAGTACTGGCCATCCAAGCAGCAGTCGTCGCAGGCCCCTTCCACTGGATCCTTCTCCTCTCCTGATTCGCCCCATCAGCTTTAATCTAAAATTTTGTTGAAGATGATTGTAGGAACAAGAAGGGGGCCAGCAGTGCTGGAGGGGGAGAACGTTGGAGATGGCATGACCTTGCAAGCAAGGTCAACGAGACAGAACATTTTAGAGTGAGGCTCAAGGGCCCTTTTCAAAATGCCTAGACTCGTGGCTAGCCGAGGATGCGGTGGAGCAAGCTCCATCACCTACCAACCTCCTATGAATGGAAAAAGAACGTACCGTTTGTGAGTGAAGATGGCTTGAAGTGTGGGCGCCACCAGCGAAGTACTGGCCATCCAAGCAGCAGTCGTCGCAGGCCCCTTCCACTGGATCCTTCTCCTCTCCTGATTCGCCCCATCAGCTTTAATCTAAAATTTTGTTGAAGATGATTGTAGGAACAAGAAGGGGGCCAGCAGTGCTGGAGGGGGAGAACGTTGGAGATGGCATGACCTTGCAAGCAAGGTCAATGAGACAGAACATTTTAGAGTGAGGCTCAAGGGCCCTTTTCGAAATGCCTAGACTCGTGGCTAGCCGAGGATGCGGCGGAGCAAGCTCCATCACCTACCAACCTCCTATGAATGGAAAAAGAACGTACCGTTTGTGAGTGAAGATGGCTTGAAGTGTGGGCGCCACCAGCGAAGTACTGGCCATCCAAGCAGCAGTCGTCGCAGGCCCCTTCCACTGGATCCTTCTCCTCTCCTGATTTGCCCCATCAGCTTTAATCTAAAATTTTGTTGAAGATGATTGTAGGAACAAGAAGGGGGCCAGCAGTGCTGGAGGGGGAGAACGTTGGAGATGGCATGACCTTGCAAGCAAGGTCAACGAGACAGAACATTTTAGAGTGAGGCTCAAGGGCCCTTTTCGAAATGCCTAGACTCGTTGAGGGATGGAGAGGTCTGACTCCTCCTCGGCTACGTTGTGCATCGAAGGTTATTTCTCTTCCTCCTCTTTACTCAAGCATAAAGTGTGTAATGATTGCAGGAGGTGCGAAAGAGGGAGGGCGGGCGGTTGGAATGGATGATGCTGGCGATGGGGTAGGGGGTGAGAATGAGACGAATGCATACCGTACTGCCAAACGCGCCGTTTCCTCAACAGAATACTCGGGGCCTTCTTTTGGCCAACAAAAGAAGAAAAGAAATGAATCACACTCCAAACCTCAACAAAAAGGAAGGAGCTGAAACAGAGTGGGGCCTAAAGCTACATAATGCTAGGCAGTGTCTCAAAAGAGTGGAGCATGAGAGAGCTGGGAATGTGGGAGATGAAATGGAAGCTCAACAAATGCTACTAAGAAAGGAGAGAGCGACGATAGGCACGCAGGCCTCGCGCTGTGAGAGGGAGAAAGGAAGGAATGGGAGGGGCAGGGGCCGGCTCGTCCTCGTCCTCCGTCCGCTCCACCGCTCCACCTCCGTCGTCCCGATCTCCGACCGCCTCACCAGCCTCCTCCACCTCCGCGGAGTCGCTCGGGTAGTCGGACTGGTCCTCGGGGCAGATGCTGGAGAGCAGGTCGAGCTCCAAGGGGACGAGATGGCTGACGGAGCGGGTGCTGCTGTAGCCGGAGGCGTCGGTGACCTCGACGTAGCGTAGGACGCTGTCGGGGCCGGGGAGGAGCTTGTCCACCTTGACGAGCTTCCAGTTAGCCCGCTTGCTCTTCTCCACCAGGAGGCAGACGACGCCCTCCTTCAGCTCCACAGGCTGGCCTAGGCGGAGTTGGTGAAGGTGCTGTTGGCGAAGGTGGGCCTTGTACTCCGTGCTCCAGCGGCGCCAGAATGCGTCTACCAGCTCTTGGCGATGCTGGACTTGAAGGCGTAGAAGGCGGGCAGGGCGAGAGCTGGGCAGCGGAAGAGAGTCCGGCAGGAGGGGTGCTTGGAGCTGAACGTGGGGCGAAAGGAGATGGGCTGGGGTGAGAGGGAGAAGGTCTTGGGGGTTGTCGGTGAGGCTGGTGAGCGGGCGCTGGTTGAGCACGGCCTCGATCAGGCAGAGGACGGTGCTGAGCTCGAAGTCGCTCACCTTCTGAGAGCCCAGCGACGCTCGCAGTGGACCCTTGACCATGTCCACCATCTTCTCCACACCTCCTTGCCTCCAGGGCGCTCGGACGGAGCCGAAAGAGAGCTTGAGGGAGATGTTGGATGGGAAGGCGGAGGCGAGGTTGGCGAAGCCCTTGAAAGCCGTGGCGCAGTCCAGATACACGGTGCCGGCTGTGAGTCCGCGTCTGGCCCACATCCGCTGGAAGGCGCTGACGACGGCGGCTGTGCTGTAGTTCTCCAACACCTCCAGATGGAGGCCCCGGGAAACGCAGCAGCTGAACACGGCCGCCCACCTCTTCTGGTACTGCTGGCGGGAGTAGTTGTAGGTGTAGAGGGGGCCTAGCTGGTCTAGAAGGAGGTGATGGAAGGGAGGCAGATGAGGCTGGAGACGCTGCTGAGGAAGTAGCCCGGGCGGAGGCCGGGGAAGGGGGCGTCGAGCAGCCCGAACGCAGACACCACAGCCACGCAGCGCTCGCTTCACTCCTGGTAGTCCTTGCGTAGGCCAGTGCTGAAGACGGACTTGGGCCAGTACTTGAGCAGGGCCGGCGTGGAGAAGCTGGTGATGGGCCTGGAGGGCGAGTAGGAGAGCAAGGCGACAGGAGCCAGGTAGGAGAGCTGGAGACTCCTCCGCCATCCGTGTCCCCACTCGAAGCACGCCGTCGTCGGAGAGGAAGACGGAGAGCTGCTTGCAGATCTTCTCCTTGGAGAAGCCCTTGAACTGCAGGTCGGAGTAGAGGGTAGGGTAGTGGCGGAGCTGCGTCTCGCGAGTGAGCAGGCGCAGGGCCTCCGCCTTCTCCGCGTAGGACACGCCTTCTCCTCGAGCTCTCTTCTGACGCCGCTGGAGGCGAAGAAGAAGAGCGTAGGTGCAGAGGACCTTGTCGAGGTTGTTGGAGGAGTTGAGGATGTGATCGAGGGCGCTCCAGTCCTGCTCTCTCCCCGCTCCCGCCGCACCTAGCGCCGATGCCGTCGGTGCCTTCTTCTTCTTCTCTCCCAGCCGACTCTCCTCCTCCTCCAGACTGAAGGAGGGCGGAGTCCAAGAGGGCCACTGAGTGAGCGGCAGGCGGAGAAAGTCGGGTCCGGAGAAGTAGTTGGACTGGAGCAGGGAAGAGAGGGCCTTGGGCTTGGTGAGTATGTCGGCGGCGTTGTCCTCGGTGGGGACGAAGCGGCGCTCGTAGCCCCTGAAGTCCCGCGTCAGCTCCTCCACCTCCGTCGCTCTCCTTGCCTCGTATCGGCGGAGGCCCACTGGACGCTGTAGCCAGTAGAGGACGACCTGGGAGTCGATGTAGTGGATGAGGTGGTCGAAGCGGATGAAGGGACTGAGCTGGTGCAGGGCGAAACGTAGGAAGCGAGTGGCGATGACGGCCGCCCACATCTCGATGCGGGGGATGGTGATGAGTAGGCTCTTGCGGGAGGAGGGGACGAGCTTGGACTTGGCGGCCAGGAAGACGGGCTGTCCGGCCTGGACCACGTACGCCACGAACCCGTAGGCTCCCCCACCGCCATCGCTGAAGATGATGAGGTCGGCTGGCTGGTCGGGGTCGGAGATGAGGCGGCGCGGCAGTCGCACGTTGTCCAGCTGGCTGAGCTCCCGCTCCAGACGCTGCCATCCCTCTTCCACTCCCTTCCCTACCCACTCTTCCCACCCCAGCTCAGAGGGCACTCCTGTCTGGAACAGGAGGCGAGCTTGGAGGAGGAAGGGGGCAAGGAGACCGTAGGGATCGTAGAAGCGAGAGATGGCGGAGAGGAAGGCGCGCTTGGTGAAGGGGCCGGAGAGGTCGTCGAAGACGGGCTTGAGCGGACTGACGAGGTCGCCGCTGACGTCCCACTCCACGCCCAGGTTGCGGATCACCTGCTTCGTCTGCAGGTCCGGCTCTGGCACTCCTTCCAGCACCTCTGGCACGTCTGAAGAGAACTGGCGCAGATGGAGCTTGGCAGAAGCAAAGAGGGCGATGAGGCCGGCGATGATGCGCTTGGCGTCCTTGGGGTCGGTGAAGGGGAAGACGCCGTTGTCGACGTAGAAGCTGTCGGCGAGAGTGCGCAGCTCCTCGGGGCGAAGTCCATGGCCAGCTCCAGACTCGGCTGCATCGTCACCGAGGCGCTTGAGGCAGGCGAGGAGGAGGTTGGGGCTTGGACTGGCCCCCATCACCAGCCGGGCGTACTTGTAGACGTCGAGGTTGCGGCTGGAGAGGGGCTTGCGGCGGTCGCGGGGTAGGAGGATGCGGAGGAGGTCCTGGTGCTCGGGGCGAACGGCGATGCCGTAGAAGGCGGCGGAGACGTCGGTGATGAAGACGTGCTTGCCCGCCCGGAACTTGCACTGAAGGCCGAAGAGGTCGGAGATGCGGTTGTCCCCGGTGCGCAAGCAGTCGTTGAGGCTGAGGCCCTCCGACGTCTTGGCAGAGCAGTCCAGAACTGGTTGGCACTTCGTAAACTCCGCCCCGTACTTGAACACTGGCCGATGGGGAATGTAGTGGAGGAGAGGTGGGTCGGTGGAGGAGACGACGGGAGTGATGATGCCCTCCTCGGCAAACTTGTCGAACTCGCCGTAGTGCAGGGTCATCTCCTCGGGGCTGTACTTGGACTCCAGGCGGATGCCGCGGGAGAGAGCACAGCGGAAGTTGGAGGAGAGGTGAGTGATGGAGTCCTTGACGGGGAGGCCGATGAGGAAACGGCCGTCCTCCATGCGGGTGATGTCGAACTCCTCGCTCACCTTCTGCGGCTCCTCGTACTCCGCCGCGATGCCCAGGTACTCCAGATCCGTCTGCCTCTTCAGCTCCTCTTCCACACGTCCGTAGGAGAAGAGGAAGGCTTGGGTAGGAGGGGAGGAGGCCTCGGAGAGGAGGCGCTGATCCACCCGTCCCTTGAGCAGGTTGCCGTATGGAGTGAGGTAGCAGGTGAGTCCGGCGGCGACCTTGACGGCGGTAGCCTCGGGGCCGGTCACGTGCTCGCTGTAGTTGACGCCGAGCAGGACGTCTAGGCGAACAGAGCGCTGGGTAGAGGAGGGGAGGTTGAGGTAGTGGCCGGGAGGGAGCGTCTTGATGAGGTTGGAGCTGAGAGCGAAGCCGCCCACCACCACCGGCGCCGCCACCTCGTCCGCCAGTAGCGCAGCCACCGGCAGCACTCGCCCGTCCTGGCGCAGGAGCTCCAGGTCCACGTAGCGCGTCCGCACGTACTTGGTCTGTCCATCGCAGGCGGTGGAGAGGGAGACGTGAGCGGAGCCGTAGGCGCGGAGCCCCAGCCGAGAGGCGCAGTCTTTGGTGATCCAGGTGAAGGAGGAGCCGTCGTCCGCCAGCAGCTCCACTCGCTTCCCTTCCCCGCCCTTGGGGTTGTAGGCGGTGAGAGTGCAGAGGGCATGAAGGGTGTAGGGAAGGTTGTGGTCTGGCTGTGCGGCGAGGCCGGCGCAGGCGGTGCCGGGGTTGGCTTGGAGGGCGGCGTGGAGGATGGTGTGGTGCTTGGCCTGACACTCCTGGCAGCGGCCCTTGTTGCGGCAGTCCTCAGCCTCATGGCGCTG
Organism: Ptycholaimellus sp. GST1_10; assembly: GCA_030248095.1. Taxonomy (NCBI): domain Eukaryota; kingdom Metazoa; phylum Nematoda; class Chromadorea; order Chromadorida; family Chromadoridae; genus Ptycholaimellus; species Ptycholaimellus sp. GST1_10. The sequence continues at coordinate 17,623 of JASANA010006432.1, forward strand.
TCTGAGGCAGTTGAGGCAGAGGGGGATCTCCTTGGCTCGGCGGAGGCGAGCTTGGGGCGTGCTGTACTTGGTGCAGTCGTGGGGGTAGTGGTTGGCGTCGCAGAAGGCGCAGTAGACGGCACTCCCATCCGCCCGCCTGAGCTTGGGCTTGTCGCCGCTCGGGGCCTGTGAGGACTTGCGAGGCTGGCTGCTGGAGCTGTCCCGGTTGCCGGAGCCCTTCTGGTTGCCGGAGCCCTTCTTGCGCTTCTGGGAGGTCGGCTGAGGCGACGAGCGCGGCCCGGACTTGCCCGAGCGAGACTGGCCAGCTCCTAGCAGGGCTGCTCCAGAGGAGATGGAAGGAGGCGGAGCGTTGGCATCCAGCTCTCGTCGGAAGCGGGCCTCGGTCTGGAGGAGAATGACGAGCTCGTCGAAGGAGGGATCGGTGAGGATGCCCGTCCGACGACGCTGCAGCACGATCTCCCGCCAGTAGTCCGAAGGTAGCTTGGCAGTGATGAGAGGTAGGTGGGAGTCCAGGTCCCCGACGCCGAGTGAGCGCAGCTGATTGGCCGTAGCAAAGAGGAAGTCGGCGAGGCCGGAGATCTGCTCCCAGCCACTGAAGTTGTGGATGGGCACGATGTCGTGGAGGGCCTGGATCAGCTCACGCTTCGTTCCCGCCGGGTCCCCGTAGGCTTCCAGCAGCACCTTCTTCGCGTCCTCGTAGTCCGTAGCCTTGTAGCGCTGGCACCAGACGACCTTGGTGTGGGCTTGGCCTTTGAGGCAGGAGAGGAGGAGCTCCAGCTTGTCGGGGGCAGGCATGGGCTCCTTGTCGAAGTAGTACTGCCACCATTCCCACCAGCGAGCGAAGTCCGCGAGGTTGGCGCCGTCGAAGAAGCGGAGCTCGGGGCGCTGGTGTCGGGATCCCGCATGGCCGAGGGCCATGTCCAGGTAGGAGCCGGAGTGGCGGATGGCCCCGGCAGAGGCGGGGTTCCCGGCAGAGGCGGGATGTCCGACAGAGGCGGACTGCCCAGCAGAGGTGGGCTGCCCAACAGAGGTGGGCTGAGTGATGGAGGCGGAGGTGAAGGCCGTGGACGAAGACGTCGCGAACGCCGTCGACAGCACGCCTGTACTTGTCACCACCGGAGCTTGCGCAGTAGTAGTCGTAGGTCCCCCGCTCGTACTCACCGCCAACCCCGTCAAGGACGAGGAGAGGAAAGAAGCTGAAGCAGTGGTGGCGGTAGTAGAGGAGGAGGCAGGGATGAGACCTGAGGAGGGCCCGGCAGAGGCGGGAGCTCCGACGAAGATGGGCGGATTGGGTTGAGTGTCGGGAGGTAGGGAGGCGGAGGCCCAGCGTGGGTGCAGGGACTGAGAGGAGTGGATGATGGCGGCCCGTTCCGCCTCCGCGTGCTTGACGCGCTCCTTCATCCGCTCCACCTCCTTCTGCAGGGCCATGTTCCTCGTCTGTGCCTGGTTGGCCTCGGTGCTCTTCTGGACGAGAGTAGAGGAGAGGGCGTCGTTGGACTCCTGGAGGAGCTGGAGGTCCCGGCGGAGGCGGGACTCGGCTTCCTGGAACTGGCGCTGAACCTGAACTCCTTCGTCCTGGATGGCCTTGAGGCGCTGCTGCATCTCCTTCTTCACGCCCTCCACGGTGTGCCGCAAACGCTCCACTTTGCTCTGCATCGACTGGGAGGTGGACTCTGCTTGCTGACGGAGAGCTTGTTCCTGGAGGAGTTGGGCCGTCTGCTCCTGCTGGACACGCTTGGCCTCCTGTAGGGCCTTCTGGGCGCTGAGGCGCTCGGCTGCGATGGAGTCCAGGTTGGCCTGGAGCTGGGTGAGGCGCTGCTGGGAGACGGTGGCCTGGGTCTGGAGGGCCTCCTTGGCGGCATCGGCTTCTCGTTGAAGCTGGGCGATGCGGATGGCGGGTGCGTCCTCCTCCATCTCCAGGTCGTTGTCCGGCTCCAGGTTCTCCTCCTGTCCGCCGTCCTCCTCCCTGTTGTCCTCCTCATCGTCCACCGGCGCTGCATCGTCCAGGTGCCCCGCAGCCAGCTGCTGGAGGAACTCGGACTCGGGAATGCCGCCGACGCGATGTGGAAGGTGAGGAGAGGATGAAGGATCGGGGACTGGGTCTCTCTCCCCCATCATCTCCGCCCAGAAGCGCTCCTCGTGAGGCTCTAGACTCGATCGATGAAAGGGAAGACCTGTGTGCTCCTCGAAGCGGCTGGGGCCGATGTAGGAGTACTCGTGGTAGGAGGTGTGCTTGAGAAGGCCTTGATCCTTGAGTTGGAGAAGGAGAGGGCGAGGAGAGCGTCCCATGCCCAACTCACAGGGTGGACAGAGGAAGAGGAAGGGGCGGGTGCTCTCGGTCCACTCCTCGGGGGCGACGGTCTTGGAGAGGTTGTGGCGGGCCTCCAGGGCTCGGAAGGCGGTCTTGGAGGCGGCGCCGGAGGGTGAGAAGGCGTTGGAGAGGCCAGCGAGGCAGTAGATGTCCTGACACCGGAAGCACTTGATCTGGTTGGGGAGGTGATTCTCGGCGTCGCAGGCGTGGCTGCACTCGATGGGGTAGGTCTGGGAGACGAGGGCGAAGCGGGAGAGGTAGGGCAGGCCCGCGACAGAGGCGCTGGGCTGCTCGGAGCTCATCTTCTCGACCTTGTTCTGATTCCGACTCTAGCCCTGGAGAGGGCTGTTGGGAAGGTGAGTGGATAGAAGAGGTCGATGAAGAGGAGACGAAGCTTGAACTCGGCAGAGGCGAGTTTGAGGAAGAAGGTGATGAAAGAGGTGGGAGACCTGTGGCTGGGGGTCCAGAGAAGGAAGCTGCGGTTGTCCTTGAAGATGCTCTGGCCGCCGACGAAGGTGAACTCCCTGGTTTACAGGCTCCAAAGCTGAGGGATGGAGAGGTCTGACTCCTCCTCGGCTACGTTGCGCATCGAAGGTTATTTCTCTTCCTCCTCTTTACTCAAGCATAAAGTGTGTAATGATTGCAGGAGGTGCGAAAGAGGGAGGGCGGGCGGTTGGAATGGATGATGCTGGCGATGGGGTAGGGGGTGAGAATGAGACGAATGCATACCGTACTGCCAAACGCGCCGTTTCCTCAACATCTTGTAGGGAACAAGAAGGGGGCCAGCAGTGCTGGAGAGGGGAGAACGTTGGAGATGGCATGACCTTGCAAGCAAGGTCAACGAGACAGAACATTTTAGAGTGAGGCTCAAGGGCCCTTTTTGAAATGCCTAGACTCGTGGCTAGCCGAGGATGCGGCAGAGCAAGCTCCATCACCTACCAACCTCCTATGAATGGAAAAAGAACGTACCGTTTGTGAGTGAAGATGGCTTGAAGTGTGGGCGCCACCAGCGAAGTACTGGCCATCCAAGCAGCAGTCGTCGCAGGCCCCTTCCACTGGATCCTTCTCCTCTCCTGATTTGCCCCATCAGCTTTAATCTAAAATTTTGTTGAAGATGATTGTAGGAACAAGAAGGGGGCCAGCAGTGCTGGAGGGGGAGAACGTTGGAGATGGCATGACCTTGCAAGCAAGGTCAACGAGACAGAACATTTTAGAGTGAGGCTCAAGGGCCCTTTTCGAAATGCCTAGACTCGTGGCTAGCCAAGGATGCAGCGGAGCAAGCTCCATCACCTACCAACCTCCTATGAATGGAAAAAGAACGTACCGTTTGTGAGTGAAGATGGCTTGAAGTGTGGGCGCCACCAATGAAGTACTGGCCATCCAAGCAGCAGTCGTCGCAGGCCCCTTCCACTGGATCCTTCTCCTCTCCTGATTCGCCCCATCAGCTTTAATCTAAAATTTTGTTGAAGATGATTGTAGGAACAAGAAGGGGGCCAGCAGTGCTGGAGGGGGAGAACGTTGGAGATGGCATGACCTTGCAAGCAAGGTCAACGAGACAGAACATTTTAGAGTGAGGCTCAAGGGCCCTTTTTGAAATGCCTAGACTTGTGGCTAGCCGAGGATGCGGCGGAGCAAGCTCCATCACCTACCAACCTCCTATGAATGGAAAAAGAACGTACCGTTTGTGAGTGAAGATGGCTTGAAGTGTGGGCGCCACCAGCGAAGTACTGGCCATCC
>JASANA010006437.1:0-15598 GCA_030248095.1 Ptycholaimellus sp. GST1_10
GTATGGTATTACTAACTTTAATTTTACGTATTGTTGGCCTTGGACAGCGCCGCATTAGCTATGTTACACTCACAACCTATTCTTACCAACTATCAGGCTTGCAAGGGTGGAATTTTGGCGTTTACATACAAATATTCCAATTTGGTGTTAATTTTACTACTACCCAAAACTGGCATGATATGCCAAATTTTTGAAGAGTAAACAAGCCTTTAAACATTTAAAGAGTACCTGCAGTTAAACCTACAAATTATAGTTTTGAAAATTTGGATAGTTAATTTAAATTTCTCTGAACAAAGTTACTGGTATTTGAAGCGAGGGTCAAATATGGACAAATGCACAAATTTTAATACGATTCAGACATTATGGTATAACCCAATAAATCGGACGCCATAATGGGATACGTTGGAAGAAGCAAAGTGTTAGGCAATGCATGCTGAGCTGGCCTAGTACTCTGATGGTGATCCCAACTATTCCAGCACCTACGGTCGCCGAGTGTCTCGTTGATGAAGTATTTATTACTTCTTCTTGCTGAAGTCTCGTTTCCAAGTTAATGAAGACTTACATGATAGTTTTGGCATCTCCGGAAGAATGAATCGGTGTAGTGATTGTTATATCAGTAATGAAATGTTACATGATTACTAAACTTCCCGTGTTGCAGGCTAGATCAGCAAGACATGGAGGCGAGTTCAAGCATCCAGCTAGAAGGTTTAAGTCCTTTGAATACACACATCTTGCAAAACCTCCCATCGAATAAACCAAAAATACCTGGCATTGAACGTCTTCTGTAACAGATTTCGATATTTTTGTATTAAATTTTTCTTGATGCTCAAGCTATTAATTCAGGAAATAAAATTTCTAAAAAGTGCTATTAAGCATTCAATTTGTGATTCCTTGGTGTGAATATGCGATTGCTTTTGGTAGAATACATGGTGTTTTTAACTAAACATTGAAATGCTGAGTATTGAAAACAGATGGTGCTTTCGCCTGATGCCTATTAGTTTCTCCTTGCCTGAAAAATGGTAGCAGCTTCGGTAGGGAGTCGGCGTCGCCCAACCTTGCTGGATGGATACTTGCTAGCGATTGATGCAGCACAAACTGGGGATCCAGAGTAGATTCAGGTTGATGGAGCTGGACCAGCCGCCTCCAACTTGTTCTGAGGAGGACGGGCGCTGCGCCTGCCTCAGCCCTGCCCTAGTCTGCAGGAGCTTTCTTTCAGTTCCTGGTTGAGTCCCTCTCTTCGCCTGGGGGCGGGCGTCGTCCGTCTTCTTCATCAAATCTTTCTATTGGCGGGGCCGTGGAGAATCGATTCAGCCACTTTCGTCAGGCGTCCACCCCAACCTTGTGAATTGGATGCTGCCTGCATTTCGTTGATGCAGCGCGAACTGATGATTGCAGTTAAATTGGAGCTGGAGCGGCGCCCTGACTCTGCTCTGAAGAAGGACAGCCTACGCTGCCCTCAGCCTCCCTTGGTGTGCAGCTTTTCATCGGTATAGATCCTCTTTGGCATGCAGGCAAGCATTGGTTGATTTTCTTAAAGAGACCTGTTATCTCGCAGACAGTGGAAATGATAACACTCGGTAGGGAGTCGGCATCACCCAACCTTTGCTGAATCGATGCTTGCTCACTTGCTGATGCAGCACGAAGTCAGTGGGTTTGATTGCGGTTGATGGAGCTGGACCAGCACCCCCTGCGACCGTGTCTGAAGAAAGAAGGGGCAGCCTCTGCGCCTGCCTCAGCCCCTGCTGCACTGTCAGGCTTTGTCGTGGGTCAGTCCTCTTGGTGCAGGGCAAGCCCGTATTGGCCAGTCTCTGGAGGGATCTTTCTATAGGGCAGCAGTGGAAGTGACGATGGTGCCGTTTGGCCCTGCTTAGGCTCAGTTCAGTCTGCAAGAGGCCAAGCGGGAGTCGGGTTCGGATGCCGACGACGAGGTGAGAAATGAAATGGGTGGAAAGGGAGAACTGGGAATGTTCGTGGAGCGGGTTGCCTGTGGGTGAAGGCGTGGTGGATGCTGCAGAGGCTGGCCATTGCGCTCGCGGAGATGCTGGGTCTAAATGGCCTCCGCAATCGTCTCAAAGCTAAGTCTGTCCAGAGCGAGGTCATGTTCGCAGGGAATCAGTGGCTTTTTGATAGTTGCAACTAGTATTCCGATGTCTCACAGTCTCATGTTGCTTCAACTATGTTGCCTCACTTTTTGCTGTTTCAATATTGCCGACAAAAAGAAAAGTCTGGAAAAAATCACGAAAAGGAATAGCTTTTCATTTCATTTCACTATCATTTCCATCCATTTAGGTCAGCACCTGGAATTCACCTAGAAATTCAATGGCAACATGGAGATTCGCCCTACTTGGAAATGAAAATGAAATGAATCGAAATTTTTCCAGGTGCTAATCACTGCTAATCACTAATCACTCCCACCCTGCCAGAATTGTAATGCCGGATAGCAGTTTAAAAAAGCTTAAATTGACAAGTTAATATCAGCTATTGCCAATAGTGCGCGGCCAATGTATACCCTCCCGACTGAACTTTTAACAGGAAGGTATTTTTATAGGCATTGTTTAATGCATGTGAACCATGAACTATTAAACTATCAACTAAATGCAACTGAACTATGAATAACCTATGAACACTATGAACAAAACAATCTTTAATGTTTGTCTTCCAACTGCACATCTGTTGATCAATTATTATTATTAAACCCTCTTTTTTAGTTTCAAATGTTAAACATAAATTTAATTTTAAAAACAACTACTTGTTTTCATATTGCTTAAGTCGTTAGCACCATATATTTACATAATTCCCAAAGTTTAAGTTAGATATATCAAAAATTTGACCAATTACTTAATTTTCAATATTTACATTTCAAAAATTAAAATTATCAAAATTTTGAAAGTAACTACCTATTTTTATATTGCGATTATCCTTAGCACCATATAATTATGTTGTCTGTAAAAATATACCTGAAAATATTGAATACCGCATAAGAATCAAATTTTAAATCGAAGATCAGTCTAATAATAAACAACTTACTACCACCACTGTCCAGAATTAAAAACGGTTATGAATTCATTGATCGGATAAAGGAAGATTCACCCTTTCCCATGAACACCAAAATGATCAGTTTGGATTTTGAACAACTTTACCCGAGCATCCCCGTAAAGGAAGCAATAGGGATCCTACAACACAAGCTACATAACTCTAGGTACTGGAAAGATAAAACATCTTTAGAGCCTGATGAAATATGCCAAATATTAAGCTATTGCACAGAACACACATATGGATGCATCGAGACAGGAGGTGTAAAACAGTATTTCAGGCAGAAAAAAGGCCTTCCAATGGGTGCCTCACACAGTGGTCCACTTGCAGACATCTACCTGGAACATTGGGAATCAAAAATTAAACAAGAAGCGAGAGAGCACAACATTATAATACACTGCTACTACAGATATGTGGATGATTCTTTTATGGTGATCACGGACAAAGACAATCAATGGGAACATTTCGTTCACTACCTGAATCAGAAATGCGACTCATTAAATGTTACATGGGAGGAAGAACAAGATGGATGCCTGCCTTTCTTAGACATTAATGTAAGACGTGGAATGCTAATAAGTGATGGTACCCTATCACCTCAGTCTACCGCAAACCATGCAACACCAACTATGTAATGCCATTTGACTCGTGTGCTCCAATGTCTTATAAACTGTCATCATTACGAAGCGAGACCCACAGAGCCAAAAAGTACAGCAGCAACATCCACTTACTGGACACTGAAATAAGGTACCTCATCAAGAAATACAAATCATATGGCTACCCGATGTCCATAATAAATAAAACAACAAACAAGGTCTTGCACAAGGAGGAATCAGCAATCCAATTATGTAACGATGAACGATGATGCATTAATGTCAAAACACCATACTTCAATGAGAAAACCCTTATGGCACAGAAAAACACTGTATGCCCAGGCTATATTAGGATAATCCCAACAACAGGACCAAAACTATGGCACCTTCTAGGCAGCAGACCAAAATGCAAATATGACCACAGGCTGCAGACAAACGTAGTATACCAAATTAAATGCAAATGTGACAAGATGTACATAGGGGAAACCAAAAGACACCTGGAATGCAGAATCAAAGAACACAAAAACAATTGGTGCAAGAATAGCCAGCATAACGTTTTCAAGGATCACCAAGGGAGTAACCATGGACCGGAATTTGACTCTGCTAAGGTAATACATAGGTGCAACCAACAACATGAACGCAAAGCGGCTGAGGCTTTATGCATCAAAATGAATGAATCACGGGTAATAGTAGACCTAACAAATGTACAACGACAGCATGACATTCCAAATGGCGTCCTTCCTCTTTTACAACCAGGACCTAATACAGCACACTAAATTGATTGAACGATTGACCATATTGTGGCTGGCTCCATAATGAAATATCTAACCTACTAACCATAAGTGTGGATATATATTAAAAGATGAACCATATTGTTGTTGGCTCCACAGTGACCGAACTGAATAACTAACCACAGCTATTCAGATTGAACGACGGACTATACTGATTTTCTTTTCATGAATTATTATTTTTGATAATTCCACCAGAAATTATTATAATGCAACATGTTTATAGATAATTATGTTTAACAAGAGTTAAATCAAAAGTTCAACTTTTTTAGCACAAAATAACAGATTCGAAATCATTCAAATCGTTTCAAAATGATGACATATATATCAAACTTAAATCAGCAGCAACAAATCATATTTTCATACTCTACAATATTCAAAAAGACCGGCAACAAGGTTATGTTGTAATTTGCTGAACTGTAAACTCATTCTGCCATAGAGTTGCAGAGGGTGTATTGCTTCTGAAAAATTTATTTCTATTTATTGGTGTAACAAGCAGTTGTGACATATCTGATAGTTGATTTTGTCAAATTCCAGACTTGGCCTCGTAGTACTGCCATCTGTTTTGAGATATGCCTTTTACAAAAACTTGGATCATTGCAAAAAGGTCTTTTAATGAACTAGTAAGACTTTGAATGAACAATTTGTTGTTCATTTGTTTTATAATTTGCTCACAAAACCTTTCTGAGAATGGTTGTGATGAGTATGGTTCCATTGAACTCCTGCAAAAGGGATAATTTCTGACATGATTTGGGTGCCTATATGGGAATGCCAATTCATTGTGTATAGCAGTCAGTTTTACACTTTTTACATTAGTTGGCTTAGTTTTTTCATGTTTCATTTTCCATGCTCTGCTGTGTTGATGATGTCATGTCAGTTTCAACTTGAATGAGCATATTGCTCAAACTGCGATCCGTGTTACGAATGATATAATCCAGCTCTACCATTTTATGCATTTCATTTAATAGATTCTCAGATACCTCAGGTCCAGCAAAAACTGAATGCCCTGAATTCAAACGGTGGAAACACGTATTCACATCTTCAGCATCTAGTATGAAATTCTGAAAACTTCAAAAGTTGCTTTTTGATGATCAGCTGCAGAAAAGGACAAGCTTGGAGAAGAAAAAGATGATAATGTTGTTGGGGGGACCACATTGAGACCAATTGCAGAGTCAACCAAGAATGTGCCAGCTTCAGATAAGTAACAATTTTTTGGTAATATACATATCCGGCCAAAACAGCATGGACAAAGTTTGTGCTGAAAAAAATTAGGCCATTTAGGATTGAGTACTGCAAATGACTCTTCATTCTTTGGCTTAAAGACACCAATTTTATGTCCGTTTTTATCAAAGACATAGTATGAGGCTGACGAACCAGAGGAAATGATTTATGGGTGCACGCCACAGTAAATAGTTTTTTTGCAGCTGAAATACAATCTGACGGAATGACTTTATATTTGTTGACATCATGTTGCTCAAAGTAATTGCATGTTAAAAAAGCGGCTGAAATGCTAGAATTTTTAATTTCCGAAATATTAGTATTACTAGAATAGTGTACAGAAGAATGTGTTTCATGTTCTTGCTGTAACATTTTTGATTTCTGACATCTTTTGAGAATTTTGTAAAGGATCTCATTAGCAATTTTTGCACTGCCGCCCAGGACTTGGCTGGTGATAATATTAAAGATTCACCCCAATTGAATTGTGAGTCCATATATGTATAGGTGAAAGGTTGCAGGAAACGTCTGATATGTTGGCCGAGCCAATATATATTTATTTTTTTTTATATTTTATTTATTATTTTCTAAAACGTGTCCCATCAAGAGACGTAAGGTACATAACTAATTAAGCGTAACATTAATTAAATTAAGAATTCCTATTAAAAATAAAAGTATGATGTCCATATTAGTTATTGATGACTGTTGCATTCGCTGGGAAAATAGTTTAAGAAGCATTGATTTATTTAGTGCATAAATGTCTCAAATGTGGCGAAAGATGTGTGAAATGGAACTGTCTTGAGCATTTTTATTTATTTTTTTTATTATTTTCTAAAACGTGTCCCATCAAGAGACGTAAGGTACATAACAAATTTAGCGTAATATAAATTAAATTAAGAATTCCTATTATAAATAAAAGCATGCTGTATATATATATATATATATATATATATATATATATATATATATATATATATATATATATATATATATATATATATACGGGGTGATACGGCCCCTACGCTTCGCCTAGCATGCTTCGCATGCTAGGCTACGCTCCGGGGCCTCCGCACCCATGCCCTCCGGCCTCCGGAGCTCTGATTGCCCTGCCCTCCGTGGCAGGCGGCCTTCGGCCGCGCAAAAATAGGTTGGGTGGACCAATGGGATAATAACCAAATCTTCCCATTAGAATTCGTGGATGAAGAAGAGGAAATAAATGAAAATGAAACTTCAAGCGGATTATTTTCATTCATTTCAAAGCACTGCTACACACTTCAAGAAGCCACTATGCTTTCTCACAAAGAGCACCTAGCTTTTATTGAAAAAACCGCAAAAATTGGGACAGACTTTACGCCAGAATGGAAGCAGCGGATTCTCAAAATCCTAAAAAAAGTATCACATGTGCATAAGTCGCACAGATTATGACGTAGGGGAGGCGTTAGACGCCGAACATAGAATAGAATTAACGGATTATACTATGTTTAATCGCAGCCAACCAATATCGCTACCCTAGCAACTGGTTGCAGAGAACATGATCGAAATTCTGCTCAAAATGGGTGCGATCCAAGAATCAAATTCACAATATTCTAGCCCAGTTGTAATAGTTTCCAACCCGGATGGTAGCGCAAGAATGGTACACGGAATGGTACATGGTAGCAGGAATAACACAATTCTGCGCATTGGACCTGACAGCAGGCTATCACCAGATAAAAATGCGACTGAGCAAATGTAAATACACGGCGTTCCAAACACATTTGGGCTTGTATGAATATGTTGCGATGCCAATGGGCTTAGCCTCTGCAACAAGCTCCTTTCAAAGAGCAACGCACAATGTCATGCAAGGCTACCTATGGAGAAAAGTCTAGATTTATCTAGATGACGTCCTCGTGGGGGGTCAAGACTTTGTGTGTTCGATCGCCTAAAACACGCAAATCTCAAATGCAAATTGCAGAAATGCGAATTTCTCAAAAAAGAAAATGCTTACCTAGGTCATAACATATCCAACAAAGGAGTTAAAGTTGACACCAAGAAAACGCAATCGATCGACAACTATCCGCGACCGGGTAGCTCAAAAGCATTGCAATGGTTTCTCGGTTTGTGTTGTTATTACCACAAATTTGTGCCAAATTTTGCAGCGATAGCAGCACCGCTCTACGGCCTATTAACCAAAAACAAAGAGTTGTCATGGTCCGATGCGCAAGAAAGAGCGTTTGCCAACGTGAATCATGCTTTAAGTAAGCCTCCAGTACTAGCCTTCCCAGTATTGGACAGAAAAAATCCATTTTTGATTCAAACAGACACCTCAAGAATAGGTTTAGGTTGTATACTAGCGCAATGCGACACTAATGGTGATGAAAGGGTGATCGCTTATGCAAGCTGTTCATTAAAAAAATCAGAAAAAATTACCCTACACTAAAGCTGGAAGCTCTAGCTATCCTGTTTGGCTTCCGACGTTTCAAAAACTACATCCTTGGTCACCCAAGTATAATCGTTGAGTCAGACCATAAACCTCTTCAATATGTTTTGTGCCTATGCCATTCCCTGATGTTTCAGAGAAGCCATTAAAAGCGGAAAAACAGGAAAAAGGTGGTGTCCGAATAAACTCGTGCGTATTTTCTTTGGAAGAAGATAAATACCTAGAAAATGCAATTTCAATCTCCAAAGAGCAAAAGAAAGATGCTTTTTTGCAGTGGCATGATAGGCAATCTAATTGAGGGTACTTTGCCTCAAGACTACGAACTAAGCAAACGCATTGCTTGCTCTGCTCACCTCTACACAACTGACAAGCATGATCTCTTATATTTCTTAGGGGATGAGGGGTGCATGCTTCTGTTCATACCAAAACCCTGCATTCCTCACGTCTTACACTGTTTCCACGCCATCAAGTTTGCCGGACATTTCGCATTCAAACAAACTTACAGCACAATAAAGAGCCTCTTCTATTGGCCGAATATGGTCAAAAATATAAGAGAGTTTTGCAGAGAATGCTTGGTTTGCCAACAGTTCAACGCCATGAGTCCAGGAGCCCAAGAGCCACGCATGCCCATAAAAGCTTTGAGGTCATTTGAAATAGTGGCCAGTGGCATGTTGGGACCAATGACTTTATCAAATGGATACTCCTATATTATGGTCTGCTGTGACTATTTAACTTCCTACAGCATAGCCATTCCGCTAGTTTGCATATCCGCCGAAGCCACTGCAAGAGCTTTCCTGTTACACATAGTTCTAAGGTTCGGTAGAGTAAGAAGGTGGTTTACCGACTAGGGCAATAATTTCTGCACTAATTTAGTCAAAATATTGCCCAAGCAAATGGGCACTGCCAAAATAGAAACCATCCCTTACCACCCTCATGGAGATGGAAAATGTGAACGGTACAACCGCACTTTAATATCTATTTTGGCAAAATTCTGACACGAGAGACCTGCCGCATGGTCCCAACACCTGCCCTATGCAGCCTTCGCCCACAATGCAGCATACAGTGAACGCACGGGAGACATCCCATTTCATGCGCTGTTTAGTTTTGATTGCGAATTCCCGTTGCCAGGAGGATTGCAGCCAACCTTGGAAGGTTTGCCTGTTAGGCAACCTGAATTCATGGCCACGGCTGTATCCAGCTTGAAGCAAATTTGGAAAAACATGAGCCTGCATTCAGAAGCTGCCCAAATAAGCCATATGGAGGAATATGACAAAAAGGCCACAATTAGGCCGTTCAAAGTCGGAGAGTTGGTATGGGCAAAGAAACATGTACACGATAAATTCGACCTCCGCTTTACTGGGCTTTGGAGAATTGCCAGCGTAAAGAGGCCTAATGCTGTAATTCATCCTCATGAATAATCCAACCTCACTAAAATGGTTCATCTGAATCATCTGAAACCAGTGTTATTTATGCCCCCAGAATTACTCATTGAGCCCATTGATGCATATGCGGAGGCTGCTGCCAGTGGAGGATCCGGCCAAGGCTACTCCTGCCCCCTCGACGGCACCCACAGCCAAGTCCCCTGCTCCAGTTTTGGCGGCCGCACCCCCAGCTCCCCCTGTCACCGGGCGACAGAGAAACGTCGGACCTGAACTCTCGACACAGGAGAAGAGGCAAGGACCTGGGCGTCCTAAGAAGAATGCTGCCACATCTACGTTGGCCCCTTCGCAACCCGCCGCCACCAAGACCACTGCCAAGACCGCCGGCAAGACAGCCAAGACTGCCAATTTAAAACCGCCCATCCCTCCTCCTCTGGCACTACCAGACACTCCAGAAGCTGTCTTGAAGGCATCCCCTGACACTCCAGAAGCCTCCGCTGGGTTCGTGACCCCTCCGGCACAGCTGCCTACTCCTCGGCGATGCCGGACCAATAGCGGACATCCGTCTGCTCCCTCTGCTACCGCCATAGTCCCTTCACCAGCTAGGCCGCTGTTGCCTGCACCAAGGAGGCCCGGCCTACGGGATCCCTCCCTCCTCAAGAGGTCACCCCGTTACGCCGATTTCACTGACTGAAGGCTGGACTCGCCTGTCCTATCCTGTTCCTGTCCTCGTCGCTGCGCCCTCGCCGCGTTTGCCTTGTCCGTCGCCCTCTACGATTCCTGCTGCCTCTTTCCTCTCTCCCCCTTTTGCCCTTGTCCCTTGTGATATTTTTCATTTTTCTTCCGCACATGCATCAGAAGGGTTCTTTTAGGGTCAAATCTTCCATGGCATGCTATGTAAGATCTTAGGGGAGGTCTAGGGCGCTTGACTTCAGTCTAGAGCGTAGTCATAACAAGATAGCTCAGCGCCCTGCTCCTTGCTCTGAGATCAGTATCTTCCCTGGCTTCCTCCCGAGATAAATCCAATCCTTCCTGGCTCATGTAACCACACACCAGAGTCATACATAGGTATAAATTATATTTTTGGCAGAAACATGAAATATAGAAACAACATAGAATTAAGATACAATATAGGCAATTATTAATGCATAATGAAACATCTTAAACTTTAATAATACTTGATAACCAATATTCATTGTTGTCAGATTCTGCATGCAGAGCGCTTATTACTGAAGAAAACATTTGAAGCATTGTATCATAAAGAGGGATATCATAAAATTCAAGGGCATTGCTTGTACAGCCCGGCTCGGCTAAAATTTGTCAAAATGTCATCACCTCGTCCTCAAGCTAGGGATGCCCAATTAACTTCATTTTTTCAGGGTTTGAACTACTATATCTCAAATTTATTGTGACAAATTTTGACAGCAAACAAGCAAGGAATAGTGCTATAACGTAAGATTGAGTATTGTCACATCGAAAATTGAAAATTCAAAAAATAAATTGTTCATATTTATGATAAACTTCATATGTAGATGAGTAAAAAATGAAAAGCATGAAACCATTTGTAATTTAATGCTCATTGAATCCTCTTTTGACTATTTTAATCAGCTTGAGACGAGAGGGAACGCCCTGAGCAGCCTTTTGAAGCATCTGCATTGGGGGGGGCATTCAACTTCTTTTTGAAGGGATCTCTTGAGGGCGTCAAGACTGGGCAGGGGCTTGCGGTTGACACAGGCTTTAAGGTCAACCCAGATGGTGCAGTCGAGGGGATTCGCATCTGGAGAAGTATGTGTCCTTTCCCTAGGCTAGATTAGGTCGATGTGTGGCGCTGGAACCAGTCCACATAGGCATTTTGCTGTCTGGGCTCCATCTTGTTGGAAAGCCCACTGGCGTGTGAGCCCAGAGAAGAGACGGTGTCCCATGCCCTTGACATCCTTCTCGAGGATGCGGCTGATGTTCTCTTGGCGGTTGAACTGCATACCTTGTGGTATCAGCAACGAGTTTCACTTAGTTTGTGTTGTT
This sequence comes from Ptycholaimellus sp. GST1_10, assembly GCA_030248095.1. Lineage (NCBI taxonomy): Eukaryota > Metazoa > Nematoda > Chromadorea > Chromadorida > Chromadoridae > Ptycholaimellus > Ptycholaimellus sp. GST1_10. Next base: position 11,444 of record JASANA010006437.1, read on the forward strand.
TTGAATTTAAGGTAAAAGAAGGCCAACTTAATTTCGCAATCACACATAACAAAAGTGGCGAATTTTTAGACAGCATATTTTCTGACTGCCTTTACTTAATTTGCCATAAAATCACTCCAGATTAATTTTGAACGCTCTCCTTTTCAGGAAGTAAACTAGAAGGTTGGAAACATGTTTCCGTAAAGTTTCATGAAGATTAGGTAATCCTGAAGCTCACATTAACTTTTTACATTTTGACAAATTTTAGCCGAGCCGGGCTGTAGTTGCAATTAGGCTGATACATTCAGAAATGCACTGCTGTGTCTTTCTGTTCCAAATATCTTTCAGTTTGGCCACTTCATTCTTTACTTGAACTCGATCCCAGAGTAACTACCCAAGTAGTTGTTCCCAGAGAATATAATAGAGAGACCACACGTCACGTCGGACTATTCTGCTTGGTTACTATATCCCGCCTCAGCACTGGCCAACATACCACCTTCCTTCATCACTCTTTCCTCCAGCCTTCTTCACGCATGGGTATACATAGCTCATGTGGTAGTGCTCTAGCCCCAGTTCTGGGACCAGGCTGGTTCGATTTGATTTTGTCTTTCCTTTCTTCTCCAAACGTCTAGGGGAAACTTGGTTGACATTAACTTAGTTGGACTATAAACCAGTTTAATGATTAACTTGTATGCTTAGTTTAGCTTGCTATGCATGTTATGATATGATTGGTTTAATTTGGTTTTATTCTTTGTGATATGTTTTAAATCACTTTGTTAGATGTAAATATGTTAACTAAACCTTCACATGTGATACCGAGGTGGGTACGAAGTCTTCTGACACCTTGCAAAAGGCTCCCCTTTCTTTTCCTCTTTTGCTTCATCTGTCATGTATTTGAGGTGGTCTGCGACGGGGCGAACAATATAAAGAGAGGCCTGCGAGAATTCCTTGCTGCGGAGTTCTTCGAACGGGAGCTAGAGGCTGAGAGCAGCATCGAGGACATCCCGGGGATGGACCTGAGCGGCGAGACGGAGGACGGCATGGGCAACAGCCTGGAGGACGAGATGCTGGAGCGGGAGGAGAGCGCCGAGGAGGAGCCGTTGACCCAGCTGATCGGCGACGCTCCAAACACCTCCGGCTTCCTCGACGATGCCCAGGAGTCCTACATCTCATCCTACATCGACCTCAACGGCATCCTGCGACCGGGTGCCAATCTGGAGGAGGAGGCTGCCAGTTTTGCCGTGGAGGATGAGATGGAGCTGACTGAGGGCACCAGCGGCAACGAGTTCCTGGGCGACATGGAGCTGGAGGAGGGCCTCTCCCTACGCTGGTGGTGGGTCTGCCACAGGGGCAACCTCGTCGTCACCCGAGCCGTCCTACGCGCCAGCACCGTCAACACCAAGATGAAGCTCTTCGCAGCCTACCCTACCTTCATCCGGGGCACCAAAGCAGGACAGCTGCTGAAGCAGGAGAAGGGTGCCACCGGTTTTGAGGCGTATCGTCGGAGTGCCCCCTTGCTTGGTGGATGGAGCTGAACCGGGGCCGCGTGCCGTACAAGCAGATTTGCTCCGTCATCAACAACGCCAGTCTCCTGCGCAACATCGCCCTCCGCATCCTAAGCACCCCATCAGCCTCAGCCTCAGCAGAGCGCCTGTTTTCCGCTATGGGATTGATGATTGATGGCCGTCGCAATCGTCACAGTTTGGAGGGCATCAATGCTGAGATTCTCATTAACTTCAAAGCCAAGGTTCTCAAGAAAATCAGTTTCTGAGTCGGGTTCATCGTTTGAATTGCATTTGTCTGCCTTCTGTTTCAGCATCTAGGAGTTGTGCCCCATGTCTCAATTTCATGCTTCCGCTTCAAAAAAACATCACCAACCTTAACCATATCATAAACAAACATAAAAATAGCAAAATAAAGCAAAACATTGAAAGAAACATTGAAAAATGGGAAAAATTAGTTTTTGTCGATATATTTGTAGATTAACGGTTTATTTGTCGATAGAGATTTTGTCTATTTTTTGTCAATATTTTTGACGATCGCCCCAAAGAAATTTTTGCTCTTCATTGTTCAATGCAAATTGTGTTTGAAATCAGACAAGTGCAATTCATGTCTGGCGTTAAATATTTTATTGAGTATTTATTTATCAATGAACATTTCACGTTGCACAGTTCACGTTCCTAACATTATGCTGGCTGGTTTCATTTTTGGTGAACTCCAACGCAGTCATGGGCATGTTCCACTTTTCTGAACCCAACATATCACATCTGCAGCTTGTTCATAAATCCATCTCATACGTACAAGGAACTAATTGATATTTGGCAAGACTTCTACACCTACAGCCACTATAACCAGGCTTTGTTGAAATCCTGCCTTAAATGCTGGACTTTTTATTTCTACCTTGTCGACGAATGCTTCCCTAAGCTTTCCTCCTACTGCTGTTCCAACAACTTTCAACCCAATATATTTCTTCACATAATGTTTGAAATTAGCAAGAATAACAATACTGGGCATTATTTTGCATTTAGCAAAAAGCTGTAATGTCTCTAACAAACCCTACAATTTTTGATACATGTGTATGGCCAACATTGTCTCTGCAGTTTATCACTAAAACTAGAAATATTAGGAAATAGCCTGTCAACATGCTCAAATGCAATTTTTCGAACAAAAACCTATAATTTTTGATACATGTGTTTGACCAGCATTTTCAATACAGTTCTTTCTGATCAATCTTTATGATTCAATGTTTTCTCATAGCTTTTTTATTTACCTTTAAACTGGTTGCACTTAAAATTGATTCGACATAAAGGTGAATAAGTTTGATTTTTTCTTAGCATTCGAGATAGCTTAAGCTTTTAGGTGATGAAATCAAATTTTGCAACTCGTATCATTCAATTTGTGTTTTAGCAACAAAGCTAAGAGTGCCCAGAACATTTTTGTTATTTATATTATATTAGTGTTTATACTTTATTTGTGTTATTTGTTTCCATACCGCAGTTAAACTTCGGGCCGCTCCGCGGTCTATAGAGGTTACTGAACTTTTGTCCTCATATATATATATATGTATATATATGTGCCTGGAAATGCTGTCCACGGGCGAATTCTCAACGGATTGGGACAAACTTTTTTTCCCTGAAAGGTAATGCTTTTTTAGGAAGATCTGGAGGGGTGGAACCGGTTTCCGAGCATTTGAAACATTACTTGTTTGGGTAGAAAGGTTGAAAATTTGGGTATGCTGTAAAAGGCTCAATTCTCAACGGATTTTGACAAACTTTTGTTTCCTGAAAGGTAATAAAATTTTAGGAATATCTGGAGGGGTAGAACAAGTCCCAGAGCATTTGAAACATTTCTTTTTTGGGTAGAAACGTTGAAAATTTGGGTATGCCGTGAAAGGCTCAATTTAAACGGATTTTGGCAAACTTTGTTTTCCTGAAAGGTAATAAAATTTTAGTAAGATTTGGAGTGGTGGAACAAGTCCCGGAGCATTCGAAACATTACATTTTTGGGTAGAAAGGTTGAAAAATGGGGTATGTTGATAAATGTCGAATTCTCAACGGATTTGCACAAACTTTTTTTTGCTTAATGGTAATAAAATTTTAGGAATATCTGGAGAGGTGGAACAAGTTCCGGAGCATTTGAAACATTACTTTTTTGTGTAGAAAGGTTGAAAAATGGGGTATGTTGAGAGCTCCGCGGTCACCTATTGCGCTCTGCGCCATATACTTGTTTATGGGAAAATAGTTTGGTACATTCTGGCTGTTGTGGGTATTTACATGACAATAGTCATACAAAATTTTACTGGAAGAGAAAACCTGCTATGGATTCTGATTTATTTTTGACCATAGAGCGGTCAGAAGGGCCGATCCGCGGTCTATAGAGGTTACTGAACTTTTGTCTTCAGATATATATATATCTTCTTGGAAATGCTGGTCCTGACCGAATTCTCAACGGATCTTGGCAAACTTTTTTTCACTGAAAGGTAATAATATTCTATGAGGATCTGGAGGGGTGGAACCAGTTCCGGACCATTTAAAACATTGCCTGCCCCCCGCTCTCACCCTCCTTGCCAGCCTGCTCAACGCCGCCCCCCACTGCCCAACCATCATCGCTGCTGACGCCAACCTGCACTGCATCAGCTGGACAACGCTGACCTCTTATATAAGCACGAACTGAACA
>JASANA010006438.1:0-21747 GCA_030248095.1 Ptycholaimellus sp. GST1_10
TCTATGGCTATGAATATATGGATCTAAAGGAAAAATCTGATCCTAAATCTGGTACTGGTCCTATTGCTCGGCTTAATATAGATCATCTCCGATCTCTGTCGCTCATGCAACCTGCGGACCCAAATTCACTTGGAAATAAAAATACATTTGTTGTGGCAGTTTATGATGCAGACTATGTAGTTTTTGTGGATGAATATCTTAACACACTACTCATGGATAGAAGTAATCTACTTGAAAATATTCCTGAAGGAAAACTAGAACAACTAAAGGTTAACTATGAACATGTTCATGAAATGATTGAAGATTATGAATCATTTGAACAGGAAATTCATGAAATGGAAGAAACTCAAGCTGCTAAAGAACCAAAACTAGACCCAAGGAAAACTAGAGGGAAAAGTGCTCTTAAAGAAGTAAATATTGAGTAAAAACTATTATTATACTACTATTATACCTACTACTATTATACATTAATATTCTACCATTAATAATAATTACTATTTTATTCTACTATACCTTACTACTATTATACATTATACTTAATACCATTAAAAATTACTATGTGATTCTTTGTGATTTTTATCCCATTGCAATCATATAATACAAAAATAATTGCAATCATATAATACAAAAATAAAATCACATGGTTTTATCCTCATCTCTAAGCATGTCATAAGGTATCCACTCCCTATGTTTACGGGGCCACCCCTTAAAATTCACCTCAGCTTCTTCCTCTCCATTAGGCTTTGTTCTATAGGAAAGAACATCATCATATTCTTTTTCATTAATATCAAATACCACTTCTTGCACCTGTTGGGGATAATAGGCTCCTCTTATTAATTTACCATCTAAATCCATCAGTTGAGCACCAGGTATTGGCTGGGTTTTTACGTGTCGTACAACCCTGAATACCTCCTCTGACCAATTTCCAATATATTCCTTAGTTATCCGAGGTTTAGTGGATAAATTAATACGAACAAAACTACCCACAGGTGGGAGTTTCGTTGAAATAGTTCCACGAATAGGTCCTATTTTATGCGGAATAATGGTAGGATCATTTATTATATGGTAAGGGGGGAATTTAGTTGTACTATGAGATCGGTTATTATAATTTTCAATCAAAATTGGTAAAAGCTCTAGCCATCTATAGGAACTATATTTCTGCCAATAGCGTGCCATTTGAAGTCGGAGTGTTCGTATAAGTCGTTCCACACCAGGGACTTTAACCTCAGATGTCGTAGTATAGTTATTAATGTCGTTTTCTTTTAGGTAGTCTTGTGTTATGTGTGCCATAAATCCCCCCTCTTGATCCCAGAATATCGTAGAAACTTTAAAAGGTAAGTTCCTAACAATATAGGCAATACCGTGAACAATAAATTCAGCCCACTTATTTTTCAGTGGATATGCTGCCGCAAATTTTGAGTAGGTATCGTAAGCCAATAAAACATATTTATATCCATCGTTTACTGAAGAAACCATTTGCATATCCATTAAATCCATTTGTAGATATTCTCCAGTAAACTGTGACTGAATATGATTTCGTGGATAGATTCGTCTCTTTGGTCGAAATTTCGTATGAACTATTTGGGATTTTAAAAAGCTTGATATATCTTTTAACGTAATATCTTTGTTCCCTTCTAGTCGGGCTTGTTTGTAGAGTTGCTGCTTGTTTCCGAAAGCAGCCCTTGACTTTCCGTAGTAGATTGCAGAAAGTCGTACATTTTTCTCCACCGCCTGGTCGGAAGTAGTATTATCCGAGGGTTCCGAAATACTGTTATCCCCTTCTCCAACAACCATTGTTGAAAATCAAAGGGGATTTTTGGGACCGTAAATGGGACGCAAGTGTTGCGCAAAAATTCACGTATATTGTAGTCAAGTTTTTTTCCGTTAATAGTCATAAAACCATTTGAATCAATATCAAACTCTTGTATTTCTCGTAACTTGTCTAATAGGTTTTGAGCACTCTTTTGAAATATAGGCGGTATTTCAGTAAACCAGTCCTGTGTATCCTGTGTTTTGTCGTCACTCTCCTCCTGGTCTTCAATTAAGACCGATCCTCCGCCAGAACTGAGTACGCTATCGTCTTGAGCTGAATCTTTTATAGTAGACCAGGGATGCGTCAAGAGAAGGGGGAGGTTCAGCAGATGATTTTGGAGTGCTTGCAAATAATTTTTCAGTTTTTAAATCACGATTCTTCTCCCAATTTTCTGTTGGATCCTTGGATATATCTGTAAACTTTGAAGATGACACCGGAGGCTCTGTTATATCACTAGGCTCTCCTGATATCTCTGATGATAATATATCCTTAGGCTCCGATGATGATATATCCTTAGGCTCCGATGATATGTCCATAGGCTCAGTTTGAGCAGACTTATCAATACCTTTAGGAACAGTCTGAACTGATTGATCAGTTCCGATTGGACTAGTTTGAAACGATTTATCAGCAGTTGATCCGCAGTCAATATTTTGCTGCTGTGGCGGTTCCAAACGTGACTTTAGATCTTCCCAACAATCCTCAGCAACTACAACCCAGCGACAGAAGGACATGATGCCGCAATATGAATGGTGAGTGGAATATTATCGGTAAGCAATTGTTTTTTCGTTTTAAGTTTTACTCGTCGATCCAATAGTTGAAGCACAATGTCCCTATTTGATTCAAAGTACTGACGCTGAACTGGTGTATGAGGGACTGCTCCTGTGCGTATAATGTTATACAATAAATTTAACAATGATTTAGTTATTTCAAGGTTTGAAGAAGATTCAAGACTAAAAAGAGTTTTTATTTTATCTTCACTTAAATGAGGGATGGCCCAAATTTTATCAACTTCCACTCCATCCATTGTCCATGAAAAATGAGGACTGTGAAAACTGTGCTCTCCCTTGGCTATATATATCTATGGACCTACCGTCTTTAATAATCATTGTTTGCAACTATGGACCTACCTACCGTACTAACTATTCAATCATATTCTACAAAGGAAACTCAGCAAAAGGTGAGTCCTTTGGTTGAAGATCCTGTATACGGTAGGCAGATGCAAAACAATACCGTACTCTTTATTTACAATCTTCCAAAATCATACTCATTTCATCAGCCTACATCTGCACGGCTTGTATGGACCTATCCCAAACCTACAAAACCTTGTTGGATCCTTGCGGATTTTGTACATCCACAACCGTTCAACACAATTCACCGATCTATTCTTGGTTCCACAGGCTCTGCTTTACATAAACGGGTTCAGCCGTGGATACCATTGACAAATAATTTTATACCATCAACAGGTTTTCTTAAAATTCAATCAGTGGAAGGTGTTAAAACACCTGTACAAAACTATATAACTATTCAAATAGAACTACGGCCTACATCATCTATTAGGGTTTAAAATGGAACCAAGAACAAAACTTAATTTTGATACCCGATTAACCCTACCAAACCATGCATTAATTGTTGGTGCTACTCAATCTGGAAAGACAACCTTAACGCTTAATCTCATATCAAATGCAAAACTATTCAATCCAACTCCAAAGTGTATACTATTTTTCTACGACCAATTCCAGGAAAAATATTTAGAGACTAAAAACAAACTTGCAGCTGAGGGAATTGAATTACAGCTGCATAAAGGATTCCCCACAATTACCCTAGAAGATATTCCAAAACGAGAAACACAAACGATATTAATCGTTGATGACTTTTCAGAGCAAGCCTCTCAAAGCAAAGAGCTTGCTAGATTTGCAACTAATGGTCGTCACAAAAATATAAGTCTATGGATTATACTTCATTCGTTGTTTAACAAGAGCCCTGAATCAAGAACTATTTGTCAAAATGTACGATGGTTCTTTTTTCTACCATCATTACGATTAGAGTCTCAGCTTAGAACATTTGGTTCTCAGTTGGGGATGAAAGATCGACTCCTATTTGCATTCAGAAAGGTACAGGAAAATCCTGAATTTGAAAACCGGTATCTTACTGTAGATACCGGCCCTCAAACCCCAGACATTATGAGACTACGGTCTAACATACACAATCCCAGTCTACAGTATATTTTCATGTGAGACCATGTCCTAAAAACTATATAAGGAAATCATTCTATCAAAAATTCTAAATGGCGTTCTCAACTCGACCTGCTATTATCCCTGCAGACCTTGGATACTCGCCTCCAACCACTGCTCAGTCCAAGGGAGCAGGGAAACCCATACGAAAGCGTAAAGCAAATAAGTCGCCTGCCAAGAAGAAAACTCCTGCTAAGAAACCAAGTCTAGCGGAGCAGAAGAAAAAGCTACCATGGAAGTCGGAGAAGTAAACCCTGTGAGCTATGCTCATAGCGAAGTGAAGGACCCTGAACCAGAGCTAAGTTATTATGTAGAGCAAACATTAAATGAAGGACTTAATGACGGCGCTGTTGCCTCATTTCAATTCCCTGGACATCCGACTCGATTTACACGCCTTCAAGTATTACAGTACCGGACTCTAGTATGTATCCGAAATCTTGACAACACAGTTCCCGATGACCTTGCGGACAAATGTATTTTCCTTGATGCTCAAGGAATGCATTCCCTTTTTGGAACATTGGAAACCCTGGTGAATGATAATTTTATGAGCATATTGACCAACTATCCTCTCACATGCGCTCTGTCACGGGCTGTCGGAACTTCAAAGGAGATTCGAAACAATGTATGGAATCCTTTGGACGGGTGTTGGACATTTGACGGAATACTAAAATCTGATCTGACGGGATTTACACCATCAGACTTTTTTAAGTCTGAATCAGATAAGCTTAAAGGGAATGGGGTAACTCTTATCGGACGAATCCCCTGCGACTTTCTCATGAGCTCCCGTCAATATCTTCCGCCGAAGGCCTCACTAACCCTAAACTTTCGACGAGCAGTCGACTCCTTCAGTCTATGTTCAAATGATCCAACAAATATCAAATACAAGGCATTCATAAAAGAAATGGTTGTGCGTATGAACTACCTTAAACTCCCTGACGTGGTTTCGCCACGAATTGAAAGCAAAATCAGTCATGGGTCAGGAATCACATTCAATCGTCTTACGTGCAAAACAATCTCTCTGGCAAAAGGACAAAGCTATTATACTTGGTTAGATTGCCTTAACAAGGGTCCTCTCCCAAACCGATGCTATTTGACTTTCCTAAGTCAAAAGGCACTGTATGGAAATATTTGTCGTATTTCCACCTATTTCGAAAACATGAATCTCTCTCGACTAATGTTTCGGCTAAATGGAAGGAACTTACTTGTTCAACCGATTCAGTCGAAATTTGTACGAGACCCAACGAATCAGGAATTAATCACATCTCAGAGTCAAGCTCGCGAAAACTATCTCACAATCATTGAAGTCTTGGATCAAGTAAGCGATCAAATTTCTCTGTTACGACTGGACTACGATACCTACCTAACTGGAAATACCGTAACCGCACTTGAATTTGGAAAGTGTGGGTATAAAACCTCAGATGGAGGTACACTTGATATCATTATGGAATTTGGTGAAAAGGGTATTCCTGAAGACTGTGTTGCTGTACTCTTCACGGAGTACACAGAAACCAAGCCTATTTAACATAGCATGTATCAATCTCCAAAATTGATATCATTATTAAATATTATTGGGAAACTTGGGGTTGAATTAACTGGCAAAATGTGTAAAAACAATGACGACCCAAGCCTATGCTGGCTGGTGCTGTCATTATGTTGTTTATTCATTTTGCCTATCAGTTTCATGATGGCTTATGAATTACTGATGCTGCATCAGTATGGTATTTACAATCAGCAAGACTTAAGTTGCTCTGCTAAAGAAATAGCAAATGTGACAAAGAAAAAAGAATTTAATTATTGTCGTCAAATATGGATTGATGACGCTAAGCCGAAATCAATGATATTAAAATGTCGAAATAAGAATCTCTACTCTAAAATTGGGTTCTATAACACAAGCAGTGGAGAATTTATGAAGCAATATGGGGGCTGGGAAAGTGCGAACATAAAAGCTTGGCTTAAGGACTGTTTGTATTCAAAATGTGCTCGAATCCCAGTGTTCGAAAATATGCCAGGATGCAAATACATTTCATTATTTAACGGAAATTGGTTGTGTACAAAACAGAACTGGAATTTTGTTTCACTTTTTCTTGGTGATACATTGTACGGTGTTAACGGTACTAATGAGGTGATAGATTTTATTATTGATATTAAATGTTGATTAAATAAAAGGAATAAATCTTATGAATGCAAAAGAATTTTTATGAATAATCATAAGTTTTTGGTGTAGTTTAAAAAGGTAGAATAAGCAGAATTTGAAACAAAATGTTTTAAAATTATTAAGAATAGAGTTTTATGAATAGGGTCTGATTCATAAGTATTTTAGGAATAATCATAAGTTTTTGTGTAGTTTAGAGCTCGAATAAACGAAATATGAAACAGAAATGTGTTAAAATAAGTAAGATTAAAGTGTTATGAATAGGGTCAGATTCATAAGTTTTTTACACAGTTTTCCAAAAGTGAGGTAGTTTTTGAAGTGGATTTTGGACCAAATTACAAAAAGTTTCAAAAGTACCGCTACACCTGTATACTCATGTGTCCCCCCAGACCCCCCATCTTCCCCCCCCCGCACCCAACACCATACACCAAAAAAAAAGAAAAAAAATAAAATCCAAAACCAAAAAAAGACCCCGGGGAAAAAAAAAAAGCAGAGAAGAGAAGAAAAAAAAGGAAGAAGAAAGAGAGAGAAAAGAAGGGAAACAAAACCCACCCACAACACAACCCCCCCCCCCCCCACCAAAACAAAAAAACAACAACAAGAAAGAGAGAAAGAGAAAGAGAAAGAAAAAAAAAAAAAAAAACACCCCAAAACAACACACAGAGATAGCACTGCAGGTTGTTTGGTGCTCCAAAAACAGGCCGGTTCATCCCGCCTGCCTGGAACGCAAACAGATGTATCAAAAATGCGCTCAGAGAGGCTCTTTGCTTGTGCTGCGTCTGCGAGGCTGTTTGCGAAAGAGAAAAGGGAGGATGCGGGATGAAAGGAAAGAAAAGGGTGATAGAAGGGGCAGAAGGTGGAGAGGGGGCTAAAAATTTGCCGCGGTGCCAGACACAAGCGACCACCCGCCGCCAGAACGGAAAAAGGAAGGCCGCCCATTGCCCCCTCTTCCCATCCACTCTCTCCCCACCCACTACCTCATCAATTGCGACGCAAATCAATTGGCCGGCCCTAATCAGTTTAGTCCATCCACCAGTCTCCACAGCCTCAAACACTGCCACTCTAGTCTGGCCCCGCGGAGGAGGGAGGAGGAAAGTGGGTCCTTAACGAGCGTGCAGGCAAATAAAGCAGGCAGACATTATGACACCGCTCCCTCGTAAAACACACATAGAGCGCGCCCCGCTATGCCGGCTGCTGGTTAAGGAGCGGTGGGGGAGTGATGGTTAAGGGGCTGAGGTGGGGGTGTCGTTGGCTGGTGCAGGAAGGGTTGGGGGTGGGGGGCAATTCATCATCTTCTGGGGAGAGTCGCTGTGTGAGCAGCGGGCGAAGGAATTCGGAAACGAGCGCTCGCCCCACACTCACGCCCCCCTCCCCCCCGCTACTGCAGGCCCCAAAAAACACTGGGCCTCTGGCCGCCATTACATCTGCCACAGAGCCCCTATCCTCCCCCTGCGCTACCACCACCAGCCCCCCAGAGCCAGCCTCTGCACTTTCCCCGGGCACCTTTCTTTCTCACATAGCCACTGCTTGACTGGCACAGGCAACCTGCTCTGTAAGGGAGCCGGGAGGGTGTTGAATAGGCAAGGAGGGCTTGCTGGAGGGTGATGGGAAAGAGATGGCTGCTCATGGAAGATGCAGGAGAGGGCGGTGGAGGCGATAAGCATCACTGGCCTCTTTAGGTCTTCCCAGACCCAGCCTCCTCCATCTCACCGGCTCGCATTGTTCACAGGCCGGGCGCCACACAACAAGGCGCCTTGTGACGGCGTTTAATTCTGGCCAGTCCGCGTGACGGAGAGGGTAATGGTATGCCGTGGCAGAGAGGATGAGGGAGGGGAGAGGAGGAGAGGAGGGGAGAGGCAAAGTGGAGGGAGGGTGGCAGGCATACATGTCGAAGAGGGGGGGCGGGGGGGGGGCGGGGGGGGGCGCACAGACGTACCACGTAGGTGGCAAAAAAAATGCGTTTAGGGGGGGCGGGGGGGGCGCCGGACGTACCACGTCAGGTGAAAATTCGGGGAAGAGGGGGGGCGGGGGGGGCGCCGGACGTACCACGTCTGCCAAGGTAAAAAATTGATCTTGGGGCCCTAAAATATAAAAATTTTCTGCCAAAAATTGGCAATTTTTGGCAATTTTTTCACCTAAAAATGTCTTTTCTGTCTCCTTAACTTCTAAAGTATAGAGTACCATCCTTTTTTCAGCATTATTTATCAGTATTCCTTCAAATTTTGTCCTTTTACCTTGACGGACATACGTCCCTACCCTTGCGGACCCCCGCCCCCCCAGCCCCCCCAAAGCGCCCCCCCGCACCCCCCGCCCCCCCCCGGACCTACCACGTAGGGAAAGACAAGGAGGGCGCCCCCCCCGCCCCCCCTTCGGACGCACGTGGGCGCCCCCCCTACCATTTGACCCCCAGACAAGTATGGTGGCAGGATGGAATGCGGGTTTTGTCTCCCTCTACCCCTGCAAGGGCGCGCCTTTGCTCCACGCTCCGTTGGCTCTAAAGGCCTTGTGCAAAGTCCTCCGAAGGAGGAGGAGCCTTGGCCCCCACCCTTCCTCCACTTAGATCCTTAGAAGAGCCACAACTGTTAGCAGTAGAAGGGAAAGAGGGGGCTGGGAATGAGGAGGTCCTTTTAAGGCCCCATTCCCGGGGCGCCCCACGGCCAATTCCTAGGCAGCAGCCTCACAACTAGGCTCGCAGAAGAGGAAGTGCTCAGACACACCACTACAGCCTCCCTTGCCCTCTTGGGAGGCGGAGGAGAAAGTGCCATCTCGCAGGAGACAATCGGAGATAAAGCCTCTCCTCTACTACTGCCTATCCGTTCTGCAAATCTTGCCGCAGGATGCGGAGGTAATAGGAAAGATGATAGGAGAGCTGGGAGAAGCGGACATTCATCCTAATTGGCCGCAGAAGCTGCAAGGCTGCCAACTCCTATTACGCTGAGGCGGCTGGGGGAGGAGGAGGGGAGGGGAGGGGTAGGTTGAGGTTGGAGTGAGTGCGTGCCAGGCTCTCTCGGAAGCGGGGGCCAGTGGCCACTCGAAATTGGCCTCGCCTCTCTCTGTCTTCCCCGCCCGCAGCCACTTTGCCTAATCCCTTTTTGGTTGCTCCCGCCCTACCCAGCTCCTCGCAGCTCCTCGCGTGCAACACTCCCAACTCCTCCCCGCTGCACCAAAACAACCCCTTCTGTGCCCTTTTTAGGTCATCTTTAGGACGACTCTAGCTGATGAAGTTGCTAGGGAAGTACAGAGCAGACTGGGGGCCAATTTTGGAGAATCGTGATATCTGGGCTTCCGCAAAATGCTTCAAGAGGCTGAAAGCGATAGAAAAAGGCAGCGGAACTAATGGCAGGTGAGTGAGTGGGGGTTGGAGAGGGGACTTGATCCCGGCCTGGAGCAGGGAATGAGTTACTACGGGCGCGTGGAGGCGGTCTGGGGGAAGTAATCACTCTTCAAAGGGGCTCCAGATACTCCGCCATGCATTGATCCGGACCACACGCACAGACGCATGCACAGCCCCTCCCCCACCCAACCCCGCTACAGACCTCACCCTCGGGGCTTCATTTGAGGAAGATGCTCGGCTTTGTAGCAGCACAAAAGGTCCCTCGTATAGTGACACCGCCTCGCTCCGTAATCTTAGCCAGGAGCAGTTCTCCATTCCCTCTGCACCTGCCCTTCTGCCGCTGTTGCTAGGCGCTTCTCTGATTGCCCAGCCATCACTCAGCCATTTCGGCGCCTCATCTTTCCGCCTCCTTTTACTCATTGCTCCCCCAGCCCCTCCTTATGCATCTGCTTGAGAACTGCTCTAAAGGCATACCGGAGGCCTTGGCCGTCCCAGCAGTTGTGGCTGGGCAGGCCGCTGCAGAGTAGGCGGGCAGGGCGCTGCCACCATCCGTCCAGCTCTCTGCGCAGCTCACGCGTCAAACTCTGAAACGGGGAGAACGGTGGTGTTTGGGGCATTAAGAAAGAGAAAAGACGGGTAAGACCTGGAAGAGCGGCCAGAAAGAGTGGTCGGGCTTGGCGAACTGAGCCGTGGGCGGCGTGGAGGCTCGACTGAGGCGCGTCATGCGGCTGGAATGAGGAGATTGTGAGGTGTAAAGAGTGAAGTAGGGGAGGATGCCTGAGGACGAGGGTGGGAGCGGGTCCGCACTTGGCGAGGACGGCCCTGGCCAGGGCCACGTTGGCAGAAGGGTCCTCGACTAGGGCCAGGATTTGGCTCACCAGCTCCGCGCCCAGGTTCTCCAGCACTGTTTCCAGGCTATCGGCTATCGACCAGCCTGCAGAGCTTATCCTTCTTTGGAAAATTCCGTCTAAGAAAGAGAAGTATGAGAGGATTGATGTGATGTGATGCAACGCACCGTCGCATAATCCCTGTTTTTATAACTCTTGTTCTATATTAGCAGTGCATGGAGCCCAAACTGTCTGATCATTCTCCTACTACCTGGCCTCTCATTCCATCTTAAATCTCAGGCTCTCTTATTTGCCGCAAGTCTTTCTTCCGTTTGGTTTCTGCCGTTAGGTGGTGCAACTTGCCAGCAATAAAGCTGAGATGATCAAAAATAAAGTTGTAGGCACATAAAATATTGCAAAATCGAGTTTTGGAAAAATTTTCATTACGCCGTTTGCAAAATGCTTATCAAAAATCAGTCAATTAAAATTTGCGCTTGTTTTTTTACCTTAAAGAATGGAAAAAATCTCCAATTACGTAGAACCAACATTTGATAATATCATAACGCTGATTGCTGTACCAGTTATGTAGGAAATTGAGGAGTAAAATATGTTTTTTTCCAAGTTCACCTCAATATTAATCCATGTTATGCGAAAACCTGCTTCAAGATCTTAAATCTCTCATTGAACTAGTTTTAATTTGATCAGAGACAAGGATGGCGATCCATTGAATATCAGAAATCATTTAAAGTTGTACTCCATGATTTGATTTTACAGCTGTTATACATTATGTTGTACAAATTGCTTGAACACGAAAAATTAGTTACTTTAGAATTAGTTTTGTCTAAATTTTACTTCCTAGTTTGTTTTACCTTTAACATTTTCCAGCCCATCTTATCTGCACCATACTATTCAAATGTCCAGTGCCAGAAGTAACCAGAGTAGATCCATCCGGCGGAATAGGCGAAGTCGGTGACGGAGGTAAGGAAAGAGGCCCAGGAGGGCGGTTGACGAGATGCCAGGCATGAATGCAGGGCGGCTGAACAGCTCCCGGCGCAGATGCTCAGCTCCTCCTCTCGTCTCCCCAGACCGCTGGCACAGACTGGGCAGAGACGCAGACGAGCCAGTGCCCTTCCACATTCCTCATCCACTGCTTCAACTGCAATCATCTTCTACTAAGTCCTTCTACCATGTCCTCACAGAGCCACATGCTCAACTAGCAGCTTCAGCTGAGAGCAGAGGCTCTAAAAAATGCTGCCAACCGGTAGAATTGCGCAAAATCTCCTGGAGCAGCTGGACGGCGTGCAGAGCAGCCCGAGTTCTGGTGAGCACAGCGGCCAGGTCCTGCGCCAGCTCCGTGGCCCGCGGAAACATCTGCTGTGACCCAGGCTTCCTTGCAAACTCTACAGAGAGGGTGGGGGAGGAGAACCTGAAAGTGGCGAGCATGGCGGAAGAGGCAGTCGGAGTAGGGCGTGGGGAGGCGGAGCGGCTCTCCACTCACGCACACCCCGCTCCCGCTACCCACCGCCACACAACTGAAGCTGGCCACAAACAGTTGGCCCAGGTACTCGTCCAGCGCGCTCCCCACCTATACACATTGAGATAGATTGACATTGCCTACCGCATGCCTTCACTTGTGACAGCAGTGCCAAGGCAAAAGAGACCAATTCAACAAAAATCCAATGCATGATGTTAGCTGAGCAGTCGTTAATAATGAGGAAATACTTAGAAGGAGATGGGGATACCTGGATGGTAAGGTCTTGAGTGCTGTTGTGAGGAAGGTTGAGCAGTTGATGGAGGGTAGTGAAGAATTTGTGCTCGGCATGTGCCAGCTCTGGAAGGCTGGCGAGTACTGGAAGCGCTGCTCGCATTTCCGCACCAAGCTCCAGCCATGATCCCGATAGCAACGCCACCGCAGAATCTGCACTCCTCATCCCTTCATTTTCATTTCTTCCTGATATTCTAGTCATCTCGCTTCATTTCTTATGTAATGAATTTAATGGGGCAGGATGACTGGGCTGGGCAAATACGACTGGGCAGGAAATGGGGCTGTTTTGCGGTCTCTTTTTATGGGTCCTGATTACGGTGTGGTCTTTTTGACACTTCAGCCTCAGGGGTGGCGTAGGTTTGGGACAAAAAGCGTCCTTGGCAGTGGTGGTAGGGCGGTGATGGTGCTGGCTTTGTTCCCAGTGTGGGGAGGGAGTATACAGTAAGTGTGACAGAAGGCCAGGTGGCCAGCCCTGGGAGTGCTGGAGAAAATGGCCGTGACGAGGGAAGGGGCGCTAATGGACTCTTCTCTGCCCTCAACCTCAATCAAGGCCGCCCCCTCCCTTCCCAAACTTGCCACCCACATCTAAACTAATATTCCACTGTCTCTTAGTCTACCTTCACAGTCATAGGAATCCATTGGATTAGTACAAGTGAAATAGGAGGGATGATAATAAGGGAGAGGAGAACCGTTGAGTCGTTGATAGCTCTGCTCCAGGCTGGCAATAAGCGGTGCGTTGAGGTTGTGCAGGCGCAGTTGCATGTCCGCCACGGCTGCCGACTCGAAGGCAGCCTCCGCACCAGCCACGCAGCAAGTCTCCACCCTTTCATCCGCACACAGCCGATGTCTACCTTCAATTTGGCCTGTACTTTCCATGAGTTTAATTCTCTGGTCATTACGGTCTTTATTGTGTGGTCATTACGGATATTATTGTGGTCTTTGTTTAGTGCATTCATTTCAGGCTAGGTTCAATAACTAGTCCAGCCATATGAAGAATTGAGCAGTGTGTGGAAGAATGCTGGCTGGTGAAGAAGTGTAGGTGGGGCGTTTTTGTCGGGCAGAGTGCCCCGCCCCAAAGACCGGCCATCTACAAGTCAAGCAGAGAGGAGGCTGCATAATACATGCCAGCAGATCCGCGCCAAATCCGCCTTGCCCTAAGTGGATTGGCCAGACCACCCAAGGCCACCCTCTGACAGCACAATTAATCCCACGCCTACTTTAATTGCTCCCCTCAGCTCTCACGGGCTCCTCCTGTCCCTTCGCTAAGCGGATGTCTATGGGCGGCCTCTTTGAACCACCAGTATTGGTCCACTTTTAGCCAGCTCAAATTCACAGAATGGAGGAGGATCTGGTCTAATAGCTCCAACTGCGTGTCGCAGTTGACCCCGAGGCTAATGAGAGGCACTTGGCTGAGGAGCTCTTGAACAGGGGCTCCTGTTTGTCTTGTCCTGGCAGAGAACAGGGGCAAACACAAGCCCGGCAAACAGAGAGCCATTGCTCATCCTGTGCCACACCCTGGAGTTCCGGAGTGCCCCCCTGCCCCTAATCAGCCCCCAGGGGAAACAAAGAACATCTGTCCTACTAAGCATGCAAAGGCCTTTTACCTTGGAACGGCAGCGGGGTAGGCGGCAGCAGAGCGATGGCAGCGGGTCCCAGGCCTGCCTGAGCCAAAGAGGCCTTCACGGCGCTGCATTGATGGCCCACTGCCCAGTCCATCGAGTGCAGCAGCAGCAGCCAGCCCAGCATTCTGCTCAAATCATCAGGGGTTTTCTGGCAGGGTTTCGGAGCGGAGAGAAAGAGGAACTGGAGGTTTCAGGCGCAGTGCATGTGGCTGGGAAGGGAGGGCCTTGTCCAGATGTGGCGCGGCCGAAAAACAGAGTCGCAAGTGTCTCGCGCGGTCCTGTATTATGCATGCTGGGCTGGCGGGGGAAGGAAGAGGGGGGTTTTGGGAAGGGGGTGGAGGAGGAGAGTCCGCGCTAAGCTCACACGCCGCCGCTGAAAGAATCATGCGGAAGAGTCCCGGCCTCATATCCGCTTTTTTTAGACTCCCAGAAACGCAGACATCGTCAGTTACAACTGGTCAACGAACTGAAAGGCTCTAAATTTTGAATGCATTGGGTTCATAAGGAGCGTTAGCTCGAGAAAAACGAGAAACTGCTGAAATGGGGATGGGAGAAAAGTTTGTGGGGCAGGACTAAGAGACTGGAAAAGGTCCATGAGAACCTGGGCTCGCCAGGGTGACGCATTGGGAATGCAGGGCCCTAAGAGGAGCTGTGGTTCCATTTTATGCAAGCCCAACTACACATCCACCTCCCGCACTACACCTCCATTCACGACCTTAGCTAGCTTACCCATTCATTCCACCTCTCCTGCAAAGGTCAAATGAGCAAGACCTGCCTCTTACTACATTCATTCTAGCCTGGCTCTTGCACTACTTTGAGCCCCCCGATCTTGGTTGAACCGGACAAAACACTGATAGCTTCTAAAGACAAAGCAACCTGCCGACAGCCTCGCTATTCTCAAGCAGGAAGCAAGAGCCTCCTTTCTCTGCAGCCTCCAGCTAAGCAGAAAGGCAAAGACGAGGCGCGGCCAAAACAAGCACGCTGAACATGCCCACCCAAGCTGCTCATGAGGGGAAGAGGGGCAGTGGAGCTGGTCTAATCCGGACTGGGGGGAGGCCAGGAAGGGTCTGAGTGAAGTGGGCCCTCCCGCCTGTCCAACGGAGGCACACGGAGCCACGCCCCTCCAGCCTCTGTGCGCCACAATGACCTGCCACTGTGCGAACGCCTCCCAGTGTGAGTCTGCTGCCCTGCAGGCTGCCTGAGCAGAGAAAGGGCCTGCTGGAAGGAGCGATTGGGAAGATGCGAGGATTTGATGAAGCGGAAAGGTGGGGGGCTGCGGAAGACTTTCCCACATCCTTCGGCCCGAGGCGGGGATGAAGGCTCGCTGGTGCCGTCTGGTCTGTGTTCCATGCCCGCTTTTATTGAGCGCTAGATCGGTCGACTGTGAACGAGGGACGGATTGAAAAGTTACGGCTACCGCACTCTCCATCTTCCACAGGTAGTATGTTCTGCGTATTCCGCGAATTCCTTCCTGCATGAAATTGAGCTGGTGCGCGCGTTATAATAAATAGAAAAACTCTTTTCCAAATTCATTTGAAAGGTGCAATTTGTGGGAAAATCAAGAGTTGTGCAATGAAGCCTAATAGATTAAGGACACAAACTAGAAGCTGGGCTTATTAGCTGGCAATAAGAAAAACATCAAAATTGGCCAAAGGCAATTGTCAGTTACATATTCCACATAACACAGAAAGCTGGCTAAAAAAGCGGTGGAGAAATATGCGATGAAGGCTGGGCGAACTTGTCGGAAAAGCAGCTGCGAATGCTCAGGCAGCAAATCTGGACATTTCCTCTTCCTCAACAGAGTAAATTTGCACATATTGAAAAACAATCGGCCGCCAATTATGGCACAACTTGGTCTACATTCTTGGGTATGAGTAAATGTCAATCATGACCATTTAGCCGGACTGGGGACAATGCGGAGACGAAGAGCTTCACGACTGGCCACCTCAGTGAAACCCATTCGATTCTTGCGAAAGTGATCCTGGACCATTCTAAATCAATCAAGGAGGCACCAAACTATCGCCCTAGTAGACCTTCAAGCGACGATTGTAAATGAAGTAGCGAAGGTCAGAGATGGCTGTTTCGTAGAACAGCTCCAGACTGCAGCTTCGTTGCCAGGCATTGAAGGCTGCCTGTCCTCTGATTTGGAGCAGTTGGCCTTGCTCCAACCGCTCCGGCCATCGCCAAAACTCGTGCGTTTCTTGGCTGCTGAGCAGACGAGCGCGATCGCCGAACAGCGGCACGTTGATGGGCGTAGTTACTAGTACCTGTAGTTGCAATTTGCAAAAAAAAAATTAAAAAAAAAATAAAAAATTATTTCTAAAAAATTAAAAATTTATTTTTAATAATCTACTTCTCCCTAAATTCCATAAAAAATTAAAGAACATGATAAAAGCATGGCCATAAGTTCACTGCTAGTTTCCCCCGTCCAAGTTCCCCCCACGTCTCATTCAAGTTTCCTCCAAGATAGGCGCTAGGTCAATCGGGGAAAAGAACCTTGAAGTCGGTGTTTCTAAAGCTGTCGCCGGGAGCTTGGAGAGGGGCAATGGGGCGTAGGGGCTCCGTAAAGACGGCTGTCAGGTGACCAGCACCCAGCCATTCGAGGAGGAGACGCACTGTCAGTGCAATCAGAAGCTCCACAAGCTTGCTTCTGCGCCTGCCCGCCAGCCTGCGGACCCCCACAAAGGACAACAGGAAGGCCAAGCTCCGCAGCATCAGCGCCGGCAGCAGGGTGGCCAGGGACAGCGAGGCCAGGCGGATGGGTGGCCGCCTGCATTGGCTGGCTGGCCGAATGACTTAGGAAGCATTTCACTTTGGAAGAATTTCAAAAGAGGCTGACTAATAAAGAAAGATTTAAGAGAGCTTTATTGAGAGGTTCAAAAGTTGGTTGCCGAAAAATTTTGACCCCCCTTTTTTATATTTTTTTTCGAAACTAGACACAAATCTAAGACTTTTGGAGCCCTATGAGGGTGCAAAACTCGAAATTCGATTTTTGGCGTTTTTTTGAAGTTCCAAAAATGGCCGATTTTTCTATCGCAAATAACTCATGACTCTCTCAACGGATTTTGATGATTCAAACCGTCCACCAGTCAAACCGTCTTGACGAGAAGAACATTTTCTTTTTTTTGATGATCTCTTTTCGTTCAAGCCCTGCAGAGTTATTTACAAAAAACTGGTTTTCACAATTGTCAAAATTCGATATTTTTTCAGTTTCATCGTAAAAATATCATCAGCGACGGATGAGACCCATTTTTTCTGAAAATTCAGGTGTTTTTACCTATATCTACCAATCCATGGCTTCGGAGACCTTGGACCAGTAGAGATATTTGAGTTAGGAAATGAAAACTTCCGTTTTGCCCCTATGTTATATAACATGGGCAAAAAATTGGTGAAAATTTTTTTGCCTCAAAATTTAAATTTTTGGCCTAGTAATTTTCTTCTGGCCTGTATTCACATAGCTGTGTGATTTTTAGCTTCAGTTTTAATGCCTGAGTTAGAAAAAATTGACATTGTTTTTCCCTATGTTATAACATAGGCATTGTTATAGCATACAAAACCGCCCTGCTCTGTTTTACTGCTCCAGCGTAAAAACTGAAACTAACAAGTATATGGCGCAAAGCGCAATAGGTGACCGCGGAGCCCATCCTATATATGAAATTTTGTCACTCCAAAAATCAAGTCTGTGGTTTCTCAACCAATTTCAAATGTAAGCACTGATTTAGAATCAACATATAAGACCAGTGAACAAAAAATCAGGTCTTCTGAGCAATTCTCAAGACTTCAGGTACTACAGCACAAAACCGTATATTGCAATTTTTAATTTTTCTACCCAGAAAAGTAATGTTTCAAATGCCCCGGGACCAGTTCCACCCCTCCAGATCTTCCTAAAATGTTATTACCTTTCAGCAAAAAAAGTTTGTCCAAATCCGTTGATAATTCGCCATTTCTCAACATATCCCATTTTTCAACCTTTTTACCCAAAAAGGTAATGTTTCAAATGATCCAGGACTGGTCCCACCCCTCTTGATCGTTCTAAAAAGTTATTACCTTTCAGGAAAAAAAAGTTTGTCAAAATCCGATGAGAATTGAGCCTTTTACAGCATACCCAAATTTTCAACATTTCTACCCAAAAAAGTAATGTTTCAAATGCTCCGGGACTTGTTCCACCACTTCAGATCTTCCTAAAATTTTATTACCTTTCAGGGAAAAAAAAGTTTGTCAAAATCCGTTGAAAATTGAGCCTTTTACAGCATACCCAAATTTTCAACATTTCTACCCAAAAAAGTAATGTTTCAAATGCTCTGGGACTTGTTACACCCCTCCAGATCTTCCTAAAATTTTATTACCTTTCAGGGAAAAAAAAGTTTGTCAAAATCCGTTGAGAATTGAGCCTTTTACAGTATACCCAAATTTTCAACATTTCTACCCAAAAAAGTAATGTTTCAAATGCTCGGAAACTGGTTCCACCCCTCCAGATCTTCCTAAAATAGCATTACCTTTCAGGAAAACAAGGTAATATCGGCTATCGCCAATAGATGCGCGGCCGTCTTGACACTTAGCAGGTTTAGTCTCAGTTTGTTTCAGTACTCCACTTTACCACAATGACTGACAGAGGACAAAGGAATGACAAAAAGAAATGGAATGTTTATGTCTTGTTTTGGTTTCTGAGGCTTTTTAAACTAAAAATAATATTTTGATTAATTGATAAAAGCAAAATGCACATTTTCGAAAAATTTTCGAATTTCAAGGCCTCAATTTTTGAGGTTTTTTGACCATAAATCAAGAACAAGTCAAAATTTCGCCGATCCCAAATAAACGTCCCGAGCCACCACCCAGACGGAGCTTCATGCAAAATTTCAGCCAATTTTGTTGAAAAACCAAGGAGTACGGGCTGCGGTACCACACATATATATATATATATATATCCCCCCCCCCCACACATATATATATATATATATATATATATATATATATATATATATATATATATATATATATATATATATATATATATATATATATATATATATATATATATATATATATATATATATATATATATATATATATATATAGATGCGGACAGACGGACGAAAAATGGGGTAACTGTATAAGCGGGCCTTGGCCGCCCGCCGCTACGGGCAGGGCGCCAGAGCTCCTCCGGCCTCCGGGCATGGGCGCTACGGCCCCTACGCTTCGCCTAGCATGCGTCGCATGCTAGGCTATGCTCCGGGGCCTCCGCACCCATGTCCTACTGCCTCCGGAGCTCTGACTGCCCTGCCCTCCGCGGCAGGCGGCCTGCGGCCGCGCAAAAAAAGTTTGTCCCAATGATCAAAAAGGTTTGTACCAAAAAGGTAATGTTTCAAATGATCCAGGACTGGTCCCACCCCTCTTGATCGTTCTAAAAAGTTATTACCTTTCAGGAAAAAAAAGTTTGTCAAAATCCGATGAGAATTGAGCCTTTTACAGCATACCCAAATTTTCAACATTTCTACCCAAAAAAGTAATGTTTCAAATGCTCCGGGACTTGTTCCACCACTTCAGATCTTCCTAAAATTTTATTACCTTTCAGGGAAAAAAAGTTTGTCAAAATCCGTTGAAAATTGAGCCTTTTACAGCATACCCAAATTTTCAACATTTCTACCCAAAAAAGTAATGTTTCAAATGCTCTGGGACTTGTTACACCCCTCCAGATCTTCCTAAAATTTTATTACCTTTCAGGGAAAAAAGTTTGTCAAAATCCGTTGAGAATTGAGCCTTTTACAGTATACCCAAATTTTCAACATTTCTACCCAAAAAAGTAATGTTTCAAATGCTCGGAAACTGGTTCCACCCCTCCAGATCTTCCTAAAATAGCATTACCTTTCAGGAAAACAAGGTAATATCGGCTATCGCCAATAGATGCGCGGCCGTCTTGACACTTAGCAGGTTTAGTCTCAGTTTGTTTCAGTACTCCACTTTACCACAATGACTGACAGAGGACAAAGGAATGACAAAAAGAAATGGAATGTTTATGTCTTGTTTTGGTTTCTGAGGCTTTTTAAACTAAAAATAATATTTTTGATTAATTGATAAAAGCAAAATGCACATTTTCGAAAAATTTTCGAATTTCAAGGCCTCAATTTTTGAGGTTTTTTGACCATAAATCAAGAACAAGTCAAAATTTCGCCGATCCCAAAAAAACGTCCCGAGCCACCACCCAGACGGAGCTTCATGCAAAATTTCAGCCAATTTTGTTGAAAAACCAAGGAGTACGGGCTGCGGTACCACACACATATATATATACTAGTCATATAGGTCAGTGGCCGCGCTACGCGCGGCCACCTAATTTTTGGAGAAAAGGGAGCCATATTTGGCTTACCGATGGTACCAGATATAGTTAAAGTTATGTGACCAGTACTGTCCCTTCAAATCTTCCTTAAATACAAATATGTTATTTGGAGGACAAAACCATGTCCTTCCCAGCTATAAAACAGCATGATAGGCTCAAAGATCTCAAGATGATTGCGAATACTATAGATCAATGCACACAATTTGCATAGCCTGGGCAATCACTGACTCAACCTTGCCTTGAAGAATTACTTGATTCATCCCAAATACATCAGACTCCTGGGTTGGCCGAAAATCGAAAAATTGGTGTCAGTCAATCCATTTTTTGAAAAATATTTTACAATAATCTTCGAACACTAAGCAATGCATTTTAAGCAGAACTGTTGTAGCTTCAATTCAAAAAAAAGTCCGACAGAAAAAGTTAAAAACTGGATGAGTTATGGGGTTTCAAAGTCAAAAAATGGCCAAAAATCGCAAAAATGACAATGTTTTCGATTGTTTCATATTTTCAACGTTTTCCGTGCATGGATCCCCCCAATTTATTTTGAATAACTTTTCAAGACCGATTCATAGAGCTATCATATGCCAGTATAAGTAAAGAATTCAGGGAGCCCCGAGACCCCTCCCAAAATGGCATCACCCGTATTATATAAGACTAGGTTGAGCTTCGCCGTCGCCTACGGCGACTATTGGCATAACCCTTGCAGAAAAAATTCTATTAAAAATTCATTAAAAAACTTAAAAAGGCAGCAAATTGGGGACAAATGGCCGCAAGGACGGGTGGAAAAGCTGGCGGTTGAGCTTCGCCATCGCCTATGGCGACTGTATAGAACTAACTACAGAAATGGCACATAAATATCTTATGAAAGATAAATGTACTAAAATTTAGCTAGGCTTTTATAGTTTTTAAAATTACATGAAAAAGAGGAAAAATAATTTAAGGAAGGCAAAAATTTTAAAATAATTTAAAATAGAGAAAGAGGCAAAAAATAGTAAGGGCAAACAGCTGTGTGGTACGTATCATTGATTACGCATTACTTGAATTTATTGAGAAAAATATTATTGTACTAAAAATCGTTTAGAGCTATATTTGTACACATTACTCTTTGTTCAGGGGTACATTGGTAGAGAAATTTATTTATATCTTTTATAATTTATTTTTATAATTTAAAAGAAGACTAATGATTGGGCTTGGACAAATGGTTTAGGGCAGGGAGCAAATGGCAGGGGGATCAGGCCAAGCGGGTTTACTATTAAATATTGTAGATTTTCGCTGAAAAATGTTCAGGGCATTACATGAATTCAGAATTCCACTAAATTTTAGCTAGATTTTATGGTTTTAATGCCTAGATCTTGGGGTGGTTCTTCTGAAAAAGATTTGAAAAAGCGAGGCAAATGGTTCAGAAGGCAAAGGCTGGGGAATGATGGTGGATGGTTTTGGGGTTTGATGGGACATGGATACTATGAATTGAGGGCTGGTAAGGAGCAAAGAGGCGAGGTTTTGTTAGTTGAAATGGAGCATGGAAACAATTGTTTGGGGGTCGGTATTGGACAAAGAAGTGAGGATTTACGGGTTGGAATGGAGCGTGGAGGCAAAGGGTTTAGTTGGGGGACTGGAATGAGCAGGCAAAAAGTTTAGGCGTTTGTTTTGTACATGGGTGAGTTGTGGAATG
>JASANA010006439.1:0-10416 GCA_030248095.1 Ptycholaimellus sp. GST1_10
TTACACCTTGCCCACGCAAATTGTGCTTCGTAAAGCATGGAACCGCCCACGCACATATTGGCTCGACAAATCCGGCAAAAATCTGAGGCAAACATAGAGTTAGGAATTTGCTCAACGAGGGCAGTAGAATAGATGAATTTTTCTTCTTTAAAGGGTGTGGACTGCTTGATGAAGTAGCTTTCAGAATGACTTTTTTTAGAGCTTTTCTAAACATGATGACTCGGGTGAAATACAGCAAGATCTGAAGGGGTTTTCTGTTCGTAACCCTCATAATTAACGAGATCAGAAGTACCTTTAGAACCTTCAGACCTTACTAAATTGTATTTTAATGATCGATTTCGTTATTGATTCGCCCCATCAAAAAAAGACCAGGGCGTATTAAAACTTAAGAATATTATTTTCCAAGTCCAAAACCCAAGAAAAACACTCCTAATTTATGTTTTTAAAACTTTGCCATTTTATGTTCGGGCGCAATTTCAAGTTTGCATTATACCCGCTCAAACTGATTGTTAAAACAAGTTAGTTAAAACTAGTTGAGTAGGATAATTTAACAAGGTATTCTCGGCTATTGCCAAGATGCGCGGCCTTTGTTCCAAGTAAACAAGTCAAAATCAGCTGGTTTAATTACAAATAAGCCTCTCACCCAAATTGAGCTAATTTTATTGAAAACCATGCATGCTCGAATTTTTGAAACATCAAGATTTTGGGTTTTAACTAAATCAAGAAATAATAAATTTTTCAAAAATTCCTTTTAACAGTTTCTAGATATCACCATGGCAGACGTTCATGCCAAAATTCAACTGATTTCATTGGAAAACCATTGATTTATGGATGTTCGAATTTTTGAAACATCAAGATTTTAGGTTTTTGGCCATAAACTGAGAAATAACAAATATTTCGGAAATTCCTTTTGCCAGCTTCAAGATAGCACCTCGACGGACGTACCTGCCAAAAATCAGCCAATTTCGTTGAAAAACCAGTGATTTATAAATTTTTGTACTTTGAAACATCAAAAAATTGAGTTTTGGGCAAAAAACGCAAAATTACGTCAAGCGCAAAAAATGGCCTGGAGATACCACCCAGTCGGACCTTCCTGCAAAAATCAGCCAATTTCGTTGAAAAACCGCGGAGTACGGGCCCCGGAACCACACATGTATATAACTGGTACCATCGGCAGGCCAAATGTGGGGCTCTTTTCTCCAAAATTTGCAATTGCCTCGAGAAAAAAGTCAAGGAAATACATTTCCTACTAGTGGAATCTGCTGCTTGGACACTTGCATTTTGTTTTTGGCGTGCAGTTCAGTGTCTCTTTCCATGCGCGCCCAAAAACAAAATGCAGATGACGCAGCAGATTCCACTAGTAGGAAATGTATTTCCTTGACTTTTTTCTCGAGGCAATTGCAAATTTTGGAGAAAAGAGCCCCACATTTGGCCTGCCGATGGTACCAGTTATTTCCTCCACTTTTAATATAGGATAAAATGTATAAATACAAATTTTATATTGTTGATTATATGTTGAAATTAAAATTTTATTCGATATATAAATAATTGTAGAAAAAAGTTGTTTAAAAAATATGAATAAAAGAAAATATTCGAAATTGAAAAATACAATGCAAAATTATTGGCAAAACTTATTATACAGGAATTTACTTGACTTATATTCCGGGCAGTCGATTTTTGGAAGAAAATAGCATTACTTTTGGCCTGGCGATGGTACAATTTGTTTTCTCAACTTCAAAGAAACAAAAATAAAAATGAATTTTTGAGAAGGATTCGAACCTTCAAATTTCATCCATCCAATCGCTTTCACCACTACAACACTGGTCTGTATGACTCATTGCGTAAATGAAGAGCTAAAATTAAATAAATACTTGGGGCCCAGGGACCCGGGGACGGGGATGGGGGGGGGGGGATGGGGGGGGGGGAAATGAATACCTACTATCGTTCATTGAATAGATGCGGAGGAGAAGAAGAAGAAGGAGGAGGAGAAGGAGTTCGGACACATGGTTTTTTGCATTTTTCATGGGAAAATAATTCGTTTTATGCAAAAGTCAAAAAAGAAACTATAGTCAATTCGATGTTGCTCTTTCCAATGCAAAAAGAATCAGAAAGATTGAAGCTTCCTGTGAGGCGCTAGAGCCTTATCAAAATTAAGATCTAGCAATAACCCTCAAAACATACACCTGGGTCAAAAAGAGGGGCTGGGCGCTGACACTTCGCTAACGCTCGCTCGCGCCAGCCCAATATATATGCGGACAGACGGACGCAAAAATGGGGTAACTGCTTAAGCTGGCCTTGGCCGCCCGCCGCTTCGGGCAGGGCGCCAGAGCTCCTCCGGCCTCCGGGCATGGGTGCTACGGCCCCTACGCTTCGCCTAGCATGCTTCGCATGCTAGGCTACGCTCCGGGGCCTCCGCACCCATGCCCTCCGGCCTCCGGAGCTCTGACTGCCCTGCCCTCCGCGGCAGGCGGCCTGCGGCCGCGCAAAAATAACCATTTTGGTCATGGTCATGAACAACACCATATATTAAGATCAGAATATCTAATTTGATATTTGGCCAAAAACCGAATTTTTGGCCGTTTGGTGCAGAGGAGCCCTGAAGGCGAAAAGACACGGGTGCAAAGGCCCTGGAGCGTTACGTTCCAAGCGTATCCTAAAGTGTCATACTAAAAAGGCTCAAATGATCGAGTTCAAAAAAAATAAAGATTTTACTTTCAGCAACCATATATGAACTGATTCATTCATTTTTTATAAAACTACAACCTTGAAAAAGCTA
The DNA here is from genome assembly GCA_030248095.1 of Ptycholaimellus sp. GST1_10. Classification (NCBI taxonomy): domain Eukaryota; kingdom Metazoa; phylum Nematoda; class Chromadorea; order Chromadorida; family Chromadoridae; genus Ptycholaimellus; species Ptycholaimellus sp. GST1_10. Next base: position 2,777 of record JASANA010006439.1, read on the forward strand.
TCAGAAGCATTTTTTAATTTTTTATTTATTTATGTAAGACAATTTTTTGTGGTCCCTTTTCATTCAAATATTTTAGGATAGCACAGCAGTTAGCTGTCCTGAGGCTTTTGCTGAATAGTCCACTAAAGGATACAAAAAATGGGGTTCCCAATCGATCCGAATATCATCAAATTCAGTCAAATTGTATTGAGAAACTCTCCTGGTTCATGAACCGGTTTTTTGAGTTGAAAAACCGCTTGAAAACTGCAAATTTTTATCATTTGTCCTTAAAGATATAAATTTGCAATAATGTAAAATAGCTTTATCGCTCTACAACCAAACAAGGATCATCAACTTCAAACACTGAGACAACATTTTGTGCGCAAAATGAGAATTTTTCCTGAGAAGCACATGAACAAGCAACTTCTCCAGAAGCCCAAAATTCAATGCATGTCAAAAGACTCGTTTCCAATGAACCGTTTAGCTCAGCTACAAAATAAGGACAATGCTCCCTCTCTCCCTATCTTCTGAAGTACTCCAGAGCTATGGCAAAGGAAGAAATGCGGAGATCCCTTCGTCGAATAGCAAAGCGGAAGGATGAGAACTTTGCCCAAACACCATCTGCTCCTCTTCCCAGCCAAGCTCTCCCCCTATCCCCACACATCACGCCTCTAACGCACAGCACAGTGGAAGGCTTCCTGTAACTGGGCAGTCATGAAGACGCTCCTACTCCTTCTTCCTGCCGTTGCCTTCGGTAAGCAGAGGCTGTCTAGTCCTTAGCAAAGCTGATCTGCGCGAGAACCTGTTTGACAGGCTTCACGAAGGACACCCCACCGGGGCCTCAGCTCATGCGAAAAGCTGCCCTACCGCCCATTGTGCGCAATCAATGTTGACAGGAAGGTAGCTGAAAAGGGAAGCAAAAAGCAGGAAATGAACGTGGACCCCAACTGCAAGCCGAACGCGACTGATCTCTACCTGGTGGTGGACCTGTCCAGCTCCGTGGGCGACGAGGACGGGGACTGGGGCGTCATCCAACAGTTCCTCATCAACCTGCGTGCCTCTCCACCCTTTCAGCTCTAGGCTAGAGGAGGAGGAGGGAAGAAAATGTTGGCAGTGCACACCTTCGTGCTGGCCGGGGACCAGCGGTCCCGCGTGGGCATGATCACCTTCTCGCAGGAGCCCAAGGTGGAGTGGACGTTGAGCAGACTCGCCCCCTACGCCCATCGCGCCACCTCCGAGCAGCTCTGGCGGTTTTGCTTTTCCCAGCAACTTCATTCCTTTCGCCCCAAGTGACCTCCTTTTCCAGTTTCCTGGCGGGTCAAATCATGAGCCTGCGAGATCCGGCCGGGGACACTGAGATTGCCAAGGCTCTCTTTCATGGCTGGGTGCTGAGTGTAAAGGGGATGATGGGGCTGTAGGCGATGACGAAAGCGGAGGATCAGTTCAGCTCCGATCCCCCCTTCAGCCCGCCCAACGCGCAGGTGATGCTGGTGGTGACGGACGGGCAGGACGAGGAGGGTGCGGGGGCCATCAGTCAGGCTGCCGCGCAAGCCACAGCCAAGGGTTCGCTCCCATAAACCTACTCTCGACCCTTCCTAGGCCCAGGCAGCTTTGCAGGCATAGCTGCCGTAGCCCTGGGCGTGGGCAGCAGCATAAACTACGCCACCCTCCTCAAGATCGCCGACGGCAATCCCCAGCACGTCTTCAACGTCTCCTTCCAGCACCTACAGGACATCATCGGCCAGGTCTGCCACAAGATCGAGGGTCAGGCTTCCCCATCCCACGGAGCCTCTTCCATTCATTCACCTTTGAGACCCCTGCGACAAGATCAGCTGCCACCACGGCGGCACCTGCCTCTGCTCTGCCGACAACAGCGAGTGCCACTGCCAGTGCCCGCCGGGCTTCTCAGGGCCAGAGTGCGATGGACGTTGCCCCTTTACCCTTCTCACCTTCCATTTTCACCTACCTAGATAGCTCTTTTCCAGCTCCGCACCCCTGCCAGCCCAACCCCTGCAAGTTCGGCGGCCTCTGCGTCCCCTCGGGCAGCCAGTACACCTGCTACTGCAAAGGTTCCACCCTCACCCTTGCTTGGAAGGTGCAGTCCGAGTCCCATCTGCAGCCGGCTACTACTTCAACGGGGAGGAGTGCGTGCCGTTCTGCCGGCAGGGGGACTTCAAGTGCCACTGCTACCCGGGCTGGACCGGCCCCGCCTGCGAGCAGCAGGACAACTTCTGCAACAGCGTCTCCCAGCCTCACCTTAGCCTTCCCTCAACCAGCCCTCCTATTCCAGACGGTCGCCCACATGGTCTGGGACGATGAGGGCGGGGAGGTGGTGGACCCCTGCGGCCTGCACGGCATCTGCGTCAACGACGCCGCCCACAACAACACCTACTGCGAGTGCAACAGGGGCTGGGTGGGCCAGTGGTGTCAGATTGGTCAATCTCATCGTCCCCCAGCTCCTCTAAAGGAGGCCCAGGTAAGTGTGATTGTAGATGAGGACGGGTGCGCCAACAACCCGTGCCAGAACAACGGCACCTGTGCCGACCTGCCCGGCAACGCCACGCACAACGGCAACGGCTACATCTGCCACTGCCCCGATCGATTCTCGGGTGGCCAGTGCGAGAGCCGTACTCACCCCTTTCCTCAGCCACAAAATTAGGAAAGGACCCAGCCCCATGAAACCTCAGGCTACGACTACTGCAGCCTGGAGCTGCCCGAGGCCCACGGGGCTCTGGAGCGTCTGCCGCTCTGTCTCCACGGCTTCTGTCTGGTAATTATTTTTAAATAATTTTTTAATTTTTTTTTAATTTCTCAAAATTTTGTTAGGACAATCCGCCCGGCTACGAAGGCTTCCAGTGCTACTGCCAGCCGGGCTGGACGGGTCTACGCTGCGACGTTCACGTTCAGGCCTCCTGCAACCACACCAATGCCAAGGGCCAGGAGGTCCACCCATTTCTAAATAAAGCCTTACCGAACCCCCTCAATTTCACCCCCTCACCTCAACTTCTAAACTCAAACCCTCATCCAGCCCAAAAACCATCCCTAGGTCCGCTACCCTCATGGCGCAGTCTGGATTGACGACTGCAACGAGTGCCGCTGCGAGTACGGCAGTGTTTCCTGCGCCCACTCCGTTCCCCTCTCCCTTCCATCCCCTCTGGCAGATCCGGAGGAAAAGCTGATTGCTGCAGCTCTGGTGCCCCCACCGCTGTGCCCTCTTCGAAACGCCGAAGATAGAGGCCGCTGGCTACCAAGTGGGCTGCACGGCCGCCGACCAAGTCTGCATTCCGGACACTGTGAGGAGGAAGGGAAGAGGAGGAGATGGAGGGATGCGAGTGAATTGGTAGGAGGACTGCGCGGCGGAGAATCCGGGCTGCGAAATGCCGCTGGGCTGGTGCTTCCCAGCGAGTCATGTGATGCTGGACCAGATCAGCTTCCCCACCAATCCACCGGGAGGCTATCTTCCCGGCACCCCCAACTACTGAAAGCCAAGCTGAAAGATGAATTATGACAATAGTTCCTGTATTTGGCAATGCGTAAATGTGGAAATTGAAAAAGCCAGAAAAAAGAATGAGAGCAGAAAAATCAAGCATGGCAGGATTATATTGGCACGCTGAAAAGAAAATGACACTCAAGACAGCGACAAACGGAATTACAAAAAGACACACGTGAATTGAGTCCAATGCAATATTGCGGCTTCCTCATTCACTGTAAGAAGGATTAGCACACAGCTGCATCTTTTCCCATGAGGTGTGGCTGGAGGACTTGAGCAGAGTTGAGAAGTCGCGTCACTGCTAGCTCAGCCAGACCCTGCTTAGCCATGCGACTCCTGCTCTCCCTCCTCCTCCTCCTCCCTCTGACCGCCGGTACTTCAAGCCTCGTTCAATATCCTCCCCAATCCCTTCATTCCTAGGCTTCCGACAAGAGGAGCCCCCGCCGCCGCCCTCGAAACAGGCCACCCTGTCCGCCCTTCGTTCCAGCAGTCTTCAGGTGCTTCAGCATCATTCTTCACATTGAACGACAGGGATTGGGAACAGGTAAAGAGTGCGCCAGTCTGCAAGCCAGCCAACGTGGACCTCTACTACGTCCTGGACAAGTCCAGCAGCATCGGCCCCCAGCAATGGGAGGTCATGAAGGAGTTCCTCGTCAACCTCAGTTGATCTTTTGGGGGGTGAAACTGGAGCTAAGATGGATGTATTGATTGATGTACAGCCTCACGACTGGAGCTGACACCGGGGCTGGCGAACATCAGTCGGGTGGGCTGCATCCTGTTCGGGGCGGCCGCCTATCCCCAGTGGCGTCTGGGCACCTACGCCAACAACCCAGGGGGACTCATGAACGCCATTCAGGGTCTCACCTGGAGCTCTGACATCACCCAAGTGGCTCCGGTTGGGGAGACCTTTCTAATGACTCAATTCATTCATGAGCTCTAGGGCTGAGTGAGGGTGTAACCATGAATTGAGAAATATAGGACACTTTTCACTCATTCTTTGCCCTAGACTTCTCAATTCACGGTTATACCTTCAGTCAGCCCTAGAGCTCAGGAATGAATGTAGTCAGAATGAATGAAGTGTTAATTGAAGGGGATAGAGAATGCGACGGCCTACTTTGCGTCGGATGCGGACCTGGGCAAGGACCGGGTGATGTTGGTGCTCACGGATGGGCTGGACGACAGCGATGTTCAGCATGCTCGCATCAAGGCTCAAGAGGAAGGTTCATCCTCTTGTCTACCTCAACTATCACTCTGAGACCTCTAGCCGATTGACAGAAATCAAGATCATCGTGGTGGGCGTGGGCATGGCGGCGAACATGGACTGGCTGAACGAGATCTCCGGGGACTCAGAGCTCGTCTTCGACGTGGCTCAGTTTGAGGACCTCTTCAGCATCCTCAACAGCCTCTGCAACGGCATCAAAGGTCTCTTTCGCTTCTCTTTCTCAAGCAATCAGGTAAATGGGCATTGGCAGACCCGTGCGCTGATGAGACGTGCAGCAACCACGGGACCTGCGTCTCCAACGGCACGGACTTCTCCTGCCTCTGCTCCGGCCTCTGGTACGGCAAGCAGTGCGAGCTGAGTTACCCTACCTCCTCCCCTACCCTCCTCACCTCCAAACCCCCTCTCTATTATCCCAGATGACATCCCCTGTGAGTCAGGGCCTTGCCAGCACGGCGGAACCTGCGTGCCCGACATCTCCCAGTCCGGCTACCACTGCATCTGCCCACGCATGCTTTTCCTCTCTCTACCGCGGAGGGGAAGGAAGTCTTCATCCATATTTCAACTACGAGCCATCAAAGTACCGGATGAAGACTTCCTTCCCCTCCCGCCCTGCAAGCAAACAGTGGGGCGAATGGAGAGCTTTGGCAGTGGGCTATGGCGGGCAGGACTGCTGGGAGGCGTACTGCAATGAGCACGGGGACTTCCACTGCGCCTGCCCTGTTGGATTCACGGGCCCTGACTGCGGAGAGCGGGTTGACTGGTGCAATGAGGTTTCTTTTTCCTTTCCTTACCTGTCCAGCTTAAATGTCCCTAATAGAAAAGAACACTAAGCAGTTGAACCATCCACCTTGGTCACTAAATATCGATCAAAATTGACTTGTGGCCGGTTTTTCTTGCATTTCACTGAACATTTTCAAAGAAATCGAATTAATTGGCAAAAAAAGATGTGTGGTGTGGTTGGTTAGGGTATGCTCATGAACAAGTGTATCTGTTTCCTTCAGACAAAGGTGGTGCGGAACGGGCAGCTGGTGCCCGTGGACATCTGCGGTGAGGGCGGCGTCTGCATCAACACCAACGTCGGCGCCCAATGCGACTGCAAGCCCGGCTATACCGGCACCTGGTGCACCCGTACCATCTAATACTTCTTCCATTTTTCAATCCCATCACTCCCCCATCCTGGTTGCCAGCCATCGACAATTGCGACCTGGGCGTGCACGGGCCTGCCTGCTACAACGGCGGCACCTGCGAGAGCATCCACGGCAGCCTCAACTTCGCCTGCCACTGCCCGCCCCGCTTCACCGGGCCCCGATGCGAGCTCAGTTCTACCCTTACACCCCTTCATTGCTCTCAGCCCTCTTCAAGCACCCACTCTCCTTCCAGTTCCCGACTACTGCCAGATCACTGTGCCCACCGTCAACGGCACCATCCAGATTGACCTCTGCGGAGAGCACGGGCAGTGTATCAAGGAGCGGGAAGGTTTGGGACCTCACCAAGGGTCATGGGATGAGAAGAAATCTTTTGGCAGATGTCTACTGCCAGTGCGACTCTGAGTGGACTGGGGCTAGGTGCGAGAACCACATCCATGCCAACTGCTCCTACACCGACATCGACGGCCTGGCCCACTCCTACCCGCACGGCTCCACCTGGCTGGACGACTGCAACCAGTGCCGCTGCGAGTACGGACACGTCCAATGCGCCCACAGTGTTCAACCCTCATTCATACCAGCACTCTTCCTCCTCTTACTCCAGCCTCCCCTCTTCCTTCCTTTTCCTTCTCCCTCTGCTCCTCACCAGCTACCTCATCCTTTGCAGCTGTGGTGCCCGCACCGTTGTGCCCTGCGCAGCACCCCGGAGGTGATCAAGGAGGGAGTGCAGGTGGGCTGTCCTCGCCCGCATGAGGTCTGCATCCCAGACGAGGTCTAGGATTGTGCTCTGAGAGGAAGTGGAAGAGACTGGGGAAAGAGTTGACAGGAGGGCTGTGCAGCAGAGAACCCTGGCTGCGCAGCGCCGTTGGGCTGGTGCTTCCCGGCCAGCCATGTGATGCTGGAAGAAATTAGCTTCCCCACCAATCCCCCGCAGGGCTACCAGACTTTCCAGCCCAACTGGTGATTGGCCAGATTGGTCTTTTGCAAGCTGCTCAATCAACAAACTACACAATTTTATCAAATACAAGATGACAATTTGAGAAGCACAATCGAAAAAGCTCTCATTGGAACTGCTTAGTTCTGAGACTCTAAAATTTGGTGCAGTAGGCAAAATGCTCATTTGTCAGTCATGACCCCTGTTTCTTTCTTTTATCTCTTTTATTCAACGTTGTACACGGGTACAAACAGAAATGAAAGGGAATTGGGAAGGTAGCGTAGGTGAAAGGCTCAGCATACAGTGAGAATTAAAAGTGGCTGGATCAGAGTCATGAGAGACTTCACAGCAAAGAATATGAGCCCGCGCTTGCCACCTCGGCAGGCACAGCTCTTCACAAGCCCTCCATCCTACCAGGCCACATCTCACCTGTTACCGTTCATTTTACTTAATTTCGCGGATGAGTTTACGAAAAATGATGATCAAATAATCCACTGTGCATTGGTTGTTCATCGACAAGGCGAGTCATCAAAAAGCTAGCGAATGTCAAAATGCCAAAATGACAGGATATCCGGTGCAATCATCAATAGGCGCAATAAAGCAAGCTGTCGTAGTCAATTACTGAAATTGTGAATCTTCGATTCAGTGTTTTATTTACTCTTAGCTGGTCTCTTTTTAATGCTTGCACCTAAAATGGCTTGGGCATAAAGGTAATGAAATTTTTTTTGATTCACCCGACATGATTTAGCTTGGGCTATAAGGTGATGAAATTAAATTTTAAAATCTTATCATGAAATTATGCTTACTCAACTTTAAACTTTTCTAAAGAGCTAAGAGAGCCCAGACAATTTTGCACACCTTAGGATGATT
>JASANA010006441.1:0-14919 GCA_030248095.1 Ptycholaimellus sp. GST1_10
GCCCCAATGTACCTATATAGTCGGGTTATTGAGGCCAAAAACCCCTTGGAAAACGCGCCGAATATGAAGTTGATGATGAGCTGCTTGTAAATGATGGCCTGGTAGAAGCCCATGAAGACAATGTGAAAGCAAATGGACAAAAGATTCGTAATCTACGCCCCGATGTACTAATATGGTGCAGTTATTGAGGCCAAAAACCCCTTAAAATGCCCCAAGACGAATTTGATGATGAGCTGCTTGTACAGCACGGCCTGGTAGAAGCCCATGAAGACCAGATTTGCACCTATGGTTGTTTGGTATCAAATCGTATCTATTTTTTGAGCCGGTTTCATATCTAGACTCAAAATTAACTTAAACCATCGCCACTGGGCAGCATATCTTTTTTGGACTATTACAGTGAACCCTATAGATCAAAAATGGTCAAAATTTTTTTTCAAAATTTTAATGTTTTATAGGCAGGTTTTGTGTAGTTTTTTGCCAGGATTCCGAATCTGTGCTTGTTTTTTAATTGCGAGCATCCTGGAAAAAGTTATTCAAGATTTTCTATTTTTTTTGTAAGGGTCCCCCCTTACGTTCAATTCAATTTCCTAGGTCAATTTCGGCATAAGGGAGGTCGAAAATCAAAATTCTGGACCCACCAGGCCACCCTCCAGGGTCGATATACTATAGTGACGTTGAGACTGGAGCCCCAGATATTGCCAGTATGCCTCCCGGTGAGAACGTACGGCGGACGGCGCACGGCGCACGGCGGATGGATAACGGACGGACACTTTTTATAAAAGTTTTTTGGCCATAACTTGCCCAATTCTCAACCAAATTTGGCAAACTTTTTTTTTAATTAAAGCTCTGTGTCTGCTGCATCCGTTGAGCCTACTCATAGCATTGTAACATGCCCACGGAATATTTGGTAGCCAACCATGTTGCTTTTCAAAAGCCGTAATAGAGTGTGTTGGGCGCTAAGAGGGGACCGTGCTCTCCCCCGCACTCACGGCCCCAATATATTTTTGGAAATGCTGTACCACGGGCGAATTCTCAACGGATTGGGACAAACATTTTTTTTCCTGAAAGGTAATGCTATTTTAGGAAGATCTGGAGGGGTGGAACCGGTTTCCGATCATTTGAAAATTTGCAGCCATTTGAAAATTTGGGTATGCTGTAATGGGCTCAATTCTCAACGGATTTTAACAAACTTTTTTTTCCTGAAAGGTATTAAAATTTTAGGAAGATCTAGATGGGTGGAACAAGTCCCAAAGCTTTTGAAACATCACTTTTTTAGGTAGAAAGTTTGAAAGATGAGGTATGTTGGGTAATGATGAAATCTCAACGGATTTGGACAAACTGTTTTTTGCTGTAAGTTAATAACATTTTAGGAAGATCTGGAGGGTTGGAACTGGTCCCGGAGCATTTGAAACATTACTTTTTTGGGTAGAATGTTTGAAAAATGGGGTATGTTGAGAAATTGCGAATTCTCAACGGATTTGGACAAACTTTTCTTTCGTATTAGAAAATTAAAAATGAGCATTAAAATGTAAATTAAGAGCATTGGCATGAAATGAAATTGTAAGATGCTAAGTTGTGTGGGAAGTTGTGGGCTGTGAAGCTCCGTGGTCACCTATTTCGCTCTGCGCCATATACTTGTTCCCGAAAGTTAATAATAATTTAGGAATATCTGGAGGGGTGGAACCAGTCCTCAAACATTTGAAACATTACTTTTTTGGGTAGAAAGATTGAAAATGGAGTATGATGAGAAATGGCGAAATCTCAATGGATTTGGACAAACTTTTTTTTCCTGAAAGGTAATAATATTTTAGGAATATCTGGAGGGGTGGAGCCGGTCCCCGAACATTCGAAACATTACTTTTTTGAGTAGAAACGTTGAAAATGGGGTATGCTGAGAAATGGCAAATTCTCAACGGATTTGGACAAACTTTTTTCCTGAAATCTAATATTATTGGGCTGGCGCGAGGGAGCAAGGCGAACCGTCAGCGCCCAGCCCCTCTTTTCGACCCAGGTGTATGTTTTGGGGGTTATTGCTAGATCTCAATTTTGATAAGGCTCTAGCCCCTCACAGGAAGCTTCAATCTTTCTGATTCTTTTTGCATTGGAAAGAGCAGCGTCAAATTAACCAGAACTTGCGAAAAATCGCCAAAAAGTATCAGAATGCTGGAGAAAATCACTCAAAACCATTTGTCCGAACTCCTTCTTCTCCTTCTTCTTCTTCTTCTTCTCCGCATCTATTCAATGGACGATAGTAGGTATTCATTTCTTCCCCACACCCCCCTTCCCCGAGTCCCTTGGCCTCATGTATTTATTTATTCATAGCTCTTAAGTTAAACAAATGAGTCACATGCACCAGTGGTGTAGTGGTGTAAGCGATTGGGTAGATGGATGAAACTGGTAGGTTCGAATCCATCTCAGGCATTCATTTTTATTTTTGCGTTTTTAAAGTTGAGAAAACAACTGGTACCATCGCCAGGCCAAAAGTAAAGCTCTTTTCTCCCAAAAATCGAGTGCACTAAGCATAAGTTAAGAAAATTTCGCAAAAATTTTTTTGTTTGACAGCAAGTTTGCATTGTATTATTCATTTTCGAATATTTTATTTTCATTAAATTTTTTACGTTTTTTTCTTTTTTTGCATATCGAATAAAGTTTTGACTAAATATATAACCAGCAATATAAAATTTGTATGAAAAGTGGAAGAAATATCTGATACCATCGGCAGGCCAAATGTGAGACTCTTTTCTCCAAAATTTGCAGTTGCCTGGAGTAAAAAGTCAAGGAAATACATTTTCTACTAGTGGAATCTGCTGCGTCATCTGCATTTTGTTTTGGGCGCGCATGGAAAGAGACACTGAACTGCGCGCCAAAAACAAAATGCAACTGTCCAAGCAGCAGATTCCACTAGTAGAAAATGTATTTCCTTGACTTTTTACTCCAGGCAACTGCAAATTTTGGAGAAAAGAGTCTCACATTTGGCCTGCCGATGGTATCAGATATATTAGGAAGATCTGGAGGGGTAGACCTGGAATTTGAGCATTAGAAACATTTTTTTTGGGTAGAATGTTTGAAAAATGGGGTATGCTGAGAAAAGGCCAATTCATAACGGATTTGGACAAACTGCTGGTACTATTACCTGAATGGTACTGTTTTGTGGCGCGTTTAGCTCCGCGGTCATCTATTGCGCTCTGCGCCATATGCTTGTTGGTTGACAGAAAAGGACTGCAAAAAGCAAACGAGCGAGCCTCCATCATTCGTAAGGAAATCAAGCGCCTCGGTCAAAAGTACGCTAAAAAGAACTGCAGCTGGGATGGCAAACCCCAACTACAACTCCAACTTCATCAGATTTCTCTTATTTTGCAAAGTTTTGGCCTTTGCATTCTTCTTTCCTTGCTCGTTGGCACTCTTGAACTGTGCTCAACAGTTTTCCGTGCCCACGGTGTAGTGATGTAAATCTAGGTGCAAAATATAAAGTGATGCACTGGCGATGTTTCTGCCGTCGATGTGTCTTTCCCCCACTGTTCTCCGGTCCAGTGCTTTCACTTCAACCGTAGCTAATGGGATAAAGGGAGACTGCTCTGCCCAGGTCGAATCGGAGCGAAGCGGAAGAAAGAAACTTAAAAACCCTTCAAAAACAGCCATTTTTTGTATTTAGGTCCTTCTTGCCCTTTCTGCGCCGATTTGAACCCAAACAGCATTTTTGGTGACATTTCAGCAAATATAGACGATCCATTGTATTATGCGAGGCTAATGCAGTGAACAAATGTAAAAACTGCAACAAAAGAAGGCAACTTTAAAAAATTGATGATATAAGCATCAGGATACCCTTTCTTCCTACACAAGAATTAATCAGCGTTGATCATGCTGCTGCCCTAACACGAAAAGGCCAGAGAGTAATGTTCGATGAATGTGCCCGACTCGGAAATAGTCTATAAGAAAGACCAAGGCCGCCGCCATATCAGCAAAATGACTAGCGGAAGTATGACATAGATTCGGGGGAAAGTACACCACCTTCTCAGACAAAATGTTGCATACTGCAACGTTTGCCGCTTTCAAACAATTGGAATGATGTTTTTTAAAATGATTCAAATATATAAAAGGTGTCCTCCTGGCTTTGCTGATATTCACGGTGATTCTACTGCTGGTTACACTGGGCCTCAGCATCAAAGTCCTGGCTTCCAGCAAGCGATTCTCTACAGAGAAGTCAGGTATCTGCCTATAAACTTACGCTTAGGAGGATTGAATATCGCGAATACGTTTGCAAACCGTTTATTCATAAGTAGTGGTGAGAAAATGGAAAATGGAAGTAATGAATGTTGGACCGGAAATTTCGCGAACCTGAGGGACAGGGGGTGAGGCGAGAGCGCAGGCGGAGGAGCCTCCACGGTCCGGCCTAGTATCAGAAATCTCGTTCGAGAACAGCTTAGCAAAGTTAACTTACTCATTTTTTTTACTAATTTTGGTTTTGAACCCAAATCCCGTGCAAAATCTCAAGAGGAAATGGACTATAGGGATGAAAAAGGCGCCGGCCGAAGCTCCAAGTTGGCAATCTTGGCCTAGAGAGGGGCCTCCTGTGCCTTGGAACGAGTCTTTACACACAATACTTCCTCCTGGATGATCTGATGCAAGATGGCTGTGCTGACCAAGCAGTTTGAGCTGTTATGCTGTTCAGAGAAACATTGACAGTTAACAGTTGACAGAACAAAGATTGATGAAGTCCATCGTTGTTCATCGTTGGAAGCTAGATTTTTGTTGGATTGTCCATTCATGAAACAATTTTTGTCCATCGTTGGAAGCTAAATAGAACAATCGTGCTTAATAAGTTTCAACTCGTTCAAATGTCATCTGCGATACTGCGAAACATTTGTCCCTAGCGGGCAAGAGCCTTCTAAGCATCCTAAGCCTTCCACAGGCAAGCGGGCTAAGGAAAGCAACTAAAGCTCATTATCATTCAAGATCTAATGTTCGATAATACCATTTAGGCATGTCCTATCGATTGTCATTTATCCTTCTAAGCTCAAATGTGATCCCTGAAACATCTAGCCCCTGGGCATGCGGCAGCAGTAAAAGAGGGGATAAGCTGAAGCTTAGCCTTCCGATGCTTGTCGGAGGTGACCTGGAGGTTGGCCTGTTCCTCCTCCAGCTCCTCCTCGAGGGCTCTCATGCGGTCCTCCAGGTAAATTTTCTTCTCGCCGCTGATCTGCACCGCTCCAGCTCACCTTACGACGTCCAGCTGCTCCTGCACAGGGACACGGAGTCTTGTTTGGCGATCTAGAGCTTTCTGTTTGCTGACATATGCCCTCTGTTACTGCTGCACCGCTCCAGCTCACCTTACGACGTCCAGCTGCTCCTGCACAGGGACACGGAGTCTTGTTTGGCGATCTAGAGCTTTCTGTTTGCTGACATATGCCCTCTGTTACTGCTGCACCGCTCCAGCTCACCTTCGACGTCCAGCTGCTCCTGCACAGGGACACGGAGTCTTGTTTGGCGATCTAGAGCTTTCTGTTTGCTGACATATGCCCTCTGTTACTGCTGCACCGCTCCAGCTCACCTTACGACGTCCAGCTGCTCCTGCACAGGGACACGGAGTCTTGTTTGGCGATCTAGAGCTTTCTGTTTGCTGACATATGCCCTCTGTTACTGCTGCACCGCTCCAGCTCACCTTACGACGTCCAGCTGCTCCTGCACAGGGACACGGAGTCTTGTTTGGCGATCTAGAGCTTTCTGTTTGCTGACATATGCCCTCTGTTACTGCTGCACCGCTCCAGCTCACCTTACGACGTCCAGCTGCTCCTGCACAGGGACACGGAGTCTTGTTTGGCGATCTAGAGCTTTCTGTTTGCTGACATATGCCCTCTGTTACTGCTGCACCGCTCCAGCTCACCTTACGACGTCCAGCTGCTCCTGCACAGGGACACGGAGTCTTGTTTGGCGATCTAGAGCTTTCTGTTTGCTGACATATGCCCTCTGTTACTGCTGCACCGCTCCAGCTCACCTTACGACGTCCAGCTGCTCCTGCACAGGGACACGGAGTCTTGTTTGGCGATCTAGAGCTTTCTGTTTGCTGACATATGCCCTCTGTTACTGCTGCACCGCTCCAGCTCACCTTACGACGTCCAGCTGCTCCTGCACAGGGACACGGAGTCTTGTTTGGCGATCTAGAGCTTTCTGTTTGCTGACATATGCCCTCTGTTACTGCTGCACCGCTCCAGCTCACCTTACGACGTCCAGCTGCTCCTGCACAGGGACACGGAGTCTTGTTTGGCGATCTAGAGCTTTCTGTTTGCTGACATATGCCCTCTGTTACTGCTGCACTGGAAAGTTTGCAGAGATTTCGAGACTGAGAGCAGTGGCAGCAAGGAGGTGTTTTATATATATAGCTCGCTGGTGGCAGAGTCTTATTTTCGTTTCTATCATTTATCGATGGTATTGGAGAGTTGTAACAGTGCGACAACTCTTCAATATCAACGACAAAACTAGGCTACCTAGAGTGCCGCCCCTATCGATGAATTTTGAAGGTTGCCAACCAAGCTGGCAACTCTGCAAATCTCATCGATAGTCGTCAGAATGAAGAGCAGGCAGAACCTGGCTAGAGGCGAGGTCAGGAAGGAGCGGACTTGCTTCTCCATCTCCCAATGAGGCGGCCATGTTTTCTCAGCTTGGGCGGGCTCCTCGACGTCTTGCGTCACCTGGGCGTCGAGCTTCTTCAGCTGCCGGTTGCAGTCCTCCTTCATTCATTATCTGAAACATTTCAAGAGACAAGCTTTACTCCAATTTTCGTCGCCTCTTTGTGCAGAAGTCAAGCAGAAAATAAATCATGGACGCTGGTACTACTTTTGATAGTTGAAGTTATGGCGATAAATTCTCTGTTCAAATTAAAAATAGGATATCTTTCGAATTTTTAAGCTGTGATGAAACGCGAAGCTGGTGAGTAGAAGAACGGTGACCTTCTTGTGCTGGTTGACCATCGCTTCTCATCCCCTTCCGAGTCCACTTCCAGCAGCCCCATTTCATTTCGGTGTCAGTACTTTGCCGGACTTTTTATTGTCACCATGACGTTGCACTTTGCCGGACTTTTCTTTGAAGCCTTGTAGTTTTCGTAGCGACCGATAGGGAGCTACTACGGCTACGCCCTCCAGTCGTGGAGTACCAAGGACTGACAATAGTACCAGGAGTCGGGCGAAGCCAACACAAGAACTTCAGAAAAATTGAAAAAACAAATAGTCCGGCAAAGTCTGTAGTCCGGCAAAGTCCAGAGTTTATGTCCGGCAATGTTCAAAAAAAGTAATAGTCCGGCAAAGTACTGGAGGGCCCTGCTCTGGCGGCCTCCAATCTGCATTCTCATTTTCATTCACTGACTTAGCTGATGTTTCAGGCGTGTACTGATTTTAGCGCTTTCCGTTAGAATCCCAGTTTGTCAAACGCCTCCAACAGCATGTTAGAAGATAGCACATGTCTTCTTGTTCTATTGTTTCACCCACCCGGTTATCAAATGCTCTAAGAACAGTAGTTGAGGACTTGTAAGTTGATGTTGGCATCCTCGGCGTCCGTCTTCCAACTGCTCGTTGAACTGCCGCAGCTCCTCCAGTTTGGCCTCTAGATCCCGCTTCTGCCTCACCTGCTCATGCACAGATTACTCCACCTCGTGCTGAGCTGGACGCGGGTGGTGTCTAATTGTCTGTTGCAGTGATCACCGCATTCCCTTTTATCACTTTCAGAGTACCTTAGCGGCTGCTCTGTTTTCCCCGTTGTTTACCGAAGAAAAATAGAAGAAGAATGAGGTCGTCCAGCGCCAGTGCCAGATGCTGCTTATCGTGTCCTGCAAACGGAGCCTGAATTTACTTGTCTCGAGAGGGAGGATTAGGACCTCCTCGAGTCCGTCTGGAGGGAAAGCCAGTCCTACTAAAAAAAGATTGAAGTCTGCCGTCTCAAAGCACCTAGCGATGAGTCTTTGAAACATCCATCCATTGAGCAGCTATCCTGCTTGAACTGTTTCTTGGAGCCTTTCCTGCTGGATGGGAACTTGCAAAGTCCGTTTGAAAAGCAGAATGCCCATCACAAAAAGAGGATGGTGGGGTGAGTGAACCTTGCCCTGAGCCTTCTGAGCGCACAGATTGTCCAGCTGTCCACTGACATCCTTCAACTCTGCCTCAAAAGCCCGCTCTTCTGCTGCATGTCAAATGATTATGCATCCGTCTCCATGGAAAGCGGTCATGATGAGCTAGGCAATTGTGCTCGAAAACTTTGGCTGAACAGATATTTGCATTTCAAATTTGTTGAAATATCAGGTACACTGTCCAAAACCGCAGGAGTGTTCCGACCCCATAGTTCATTCCTCCCTATTTTAGAAACGTAAAATAACACTTGCTTGACAAGGAAAATCACATTAGCAGGGACAGAGAGTCCTTCTCAGTAAATACCTAATACTAATGGGAGCATTTGTAATGAATGGAGTCGGCATCGTCTGTGTATGGCAACTTTCTCGGCGGCGTTCTCCAACGGAATCTCCATCTGCCTTTCAGTCCTCCAACCAACACTGACCTAAGCCTGCTTAGCTGACCTAAGCCTGCTTAGCTGACCTAAGCCTGCTTAGCTGACCTAAGCCTGCTTAGCTGACCTAAGCCTGCTTAGCTGACCTAAGCCTGCTTAGCTGACCTAAGCCTGCTTAGCTGACCTAAGCCTGCTTAGCTGACCTAAGCCTGCTTAGCTGACCTAAGCCTGCTTAGCTGACCTGAGGCTGGTTAGCCTGACCTAAGCCTGCTTAGCTGACCTAAGCCTGCTTAACTGACCTAAGCCTGCTTAGCTGACCTAAGCCTGCTTAGCACCAGCCCCACCCCTGACCTAAGCCTGCTTAGCTGACCGAACCCTGCTTAGCTGACCTCAGCCTGCTTAGCTGACCTAAGCCTGCTTAGCTGACCTAAGCCTGCTTAGCTGACCTAAGCCTGCTTAGCTGACCTAAGCCTGCTTAGCTGACCTAAGCCTGCTTAGCTGACCTAAGCCTGCTTAGCTGACCTAAGCCTGCTTAGCTGACCTAAGCCTGCTTAGCTGACCTAAGCCTGCTTAGCTGACCTAAGCCTGCTTAGTTGACCTAAGCCTGCTTCACTGACCTAAGCCTGCTTAGCTGACCTAAGCCTGCTTAGCTGACCTAAGCCTGCTTAGCTGACCTAAGCCTGCTTAGCTGACCTAAGCCTGCTTAGCTGACCTAAGCCTGCTTAGCTGACCTAAGCCTGCTTAGCTGACCTAAGCCTGATAAGCAGACATAATCCTGCTTAGCTGACCGAAGCCTCGCTTAGCTGACCTAGCCTGCCTAGCCGACCTCAGCCAGCTTAGCAGACCTAAGCCTGCTTAGCTGACCTAAGCCTGCTTAGCTGACCTAAGCCTGCTTAGCTGACCTAAGCCTGCTTAGCTGACCTAAGCCTGCTTAGCTGACCTAAGCCTGCTTAGCTGACCTAAGCCTGCTTAGCTGACCTAAGCCTGCTTAGCTGACCTAAGCCTGCTTAGCTGACCTAAGCCTGCTTAGCTGACCTAAGCCTGCTTAGCTGACCTAAGCCTGCTTAGCTGACCTAAGCCTGCTTAGCTGACCTAAGCCTGCTTAGCTGACCTAAGCCTGCTTAGCTGACCTAAGCCTGCTTACCTGACCTAAGCCTGCTTAGCTGACCTAAGCCTGCTTAGCTGACCTAAGCCTGCTTAGCTGACCTAAGCCTGCTTAGCTGACCTAAGCCTGCTTAGCTGACCTAAGCCTGCATAGCTGACCTAAGCCTGCTGACCTAGCCTGACCTAAGCCTGCTTAGCTGACCTAAGCCTGCTTAGCTGACCTAAGCCTGCTTAGCTGACCTAAGCCTGCTTAGCAGACCTAAGCCTGCTTAGCTCACATAAGACAGCTTAGCTGACCAAACCCTTCTTATCTGACCTACGCCTGATTAGCTGACCTAAGCCTGCTTAGCTGACCTAAGCCTGCTTAGCTGACCTAAGCCTGCTTAGCTGACCTAAGCCTGCTTAGCTGACCTAAGCCTGCTTAGCTGACCTAAGCCTGCTTAGCTGACCTAAGCCTGCTTAGCTGACCTAAGCCTGCTTAGCTGACCTAAGCCTGCTTAGCTGACCTAAGCCTGCTTAGCTGACCTAAGCCTGCTTAGCTGACCTAAGCCTGCTTAGCTGACCTAAGCCTGCTTAGCTGACCTAAGCCTGCTTAGCTGACCTAAGCCTGCTTAGCTGACCTAAGCCTGCTTAGCTGACCTAAGCCTGCTTAGCTGACCTAAGCCTGCTTAGCTGACCTAAGCCTGCTTAGCTGACCTAAGCCTGCTTAGCTGACCTAAGCCTGCTTAGCTGACCTAAGCCTGCTTAGCTGACCTAAGCCTGCTTAGCTGACCTAAGCCTGCCAGCTGACCTAAGCCTGCTTAGCTGACCTAAGCCTGCTAACTGACCTAAGCCTGCTTAGCTGACCTAAGCCTGCTTAGCTGACCTAAGCCTGCTTAACTAACCTAAGCCTGCTTAGCTGACCTAAGCCTGCTTAGCTGACCTAAGCCTGCTTAGCTGACCTAAGCCTGCTTAGCTGACCTAAGCCTGCTTAGCTGACCTAAGCCTGCTTAGCTGACCTAAGCCTGCTTAGCTGACCTAAGCCTCCCCCTTAGCTGACCTAAGCCTGCTTAGCAGACCTAAGCCTGCTTAGCTGACCTAAGCCTGCTTAGCTGACCTAAGCCTGCTTAGCTGACCTAAGCCTGCTTAGCTGACCTAAGCCTGCTTAGCTGACCTAAGCCTGCTTAGCTGACCTAAGCCTGCTTAGCTGACCTAAGCCTGCTTAGCTGACCTAAGCCTGCTTAGCTGACCTAAGCCTGCTTAGCTGACCTAAGCCTGCTTAGCTGACCTAAGCCTGCTTAGCTGACCTAAGCCTGCTTAGCTGACCTAAGCCTGCTTAGCTGACCTAAGCCTGCTTAGCTGACCTAAGCCTGCTTAGCTGACCTAAGCCTGCTTAGCTGACCTAAGCCTGCTTAGCTGACCTAAGCCTGCTTAGCTGACCTAAGCCAGCTTACCAGACCTAAGCCTGCTGAGCTGACCTAAGCCTGCTTAGCTGACCTAAGCCTGCTTAGCTGACCTAAGCCTGCTTAGCTGACCTAAGCCTGCTTAGCTGACCTAAGCCTGCTTAGCTGACCTAAGCCTGCTTAGCTGACCTAAGCCTGCTTAGCTGACCTAAGCCTGCTTAGCTGACCTAAGCCTGCTTAGCTGACCTAAGCCTGCTCAGCTGACCTAAGCCTGCTTAGCTGACCTAAGCCTGCTTAGCTGACCTAAGCCTGCTTAGCTGACCTAAGCCTGCTTAGCTGACCTAAGCCTGCTTAGCTGACCTAAGCCTGCTTATCTGACCTAAGCCTGCTTAGCTGACCTAAGCCTGCTTAACTGACCTAAGCCTGCTTAGCTGACCTAAGCCTGCTTAGCTGACCTAAGCCTGCTTAGCTGACCTAAGCCTGCTTAGCTGACCTAAGCCTGCTTAGCTGACCTAAGCCTGCTTAGCTGACCTAAGCCTGCTTAGCTGACCTAAGCCTGCTTAGCTGACCTAAGCCTGCTTAGCTGACCTAAGCCTGCTTAGCTGACCTAAGCCTGCTTAGCTGACCTAAGCCTGCTAAGCTGACATAAGCATGCTTAGCTGACCTAAGCCTGCTTAGCTGACCGCCCTAAGCCTGCCTGCTTAGCTGACCTAAGCCTGCTTAACTGACCTAAGCCTGCTTAGCTGACCTAAGCCTGCTTAGCTGACCTAAGCCTGCTTAGCTAACCTAAGCCTGCTTAGCTGACCTAAGCCTGCTTAGCTGACCTCAGCCTCCTTAGCTGACCTAAGCCTGCTTAGCTGACCTAAGCCTGCTTAGCTGACCTAAGCCTGCTTAGCTGACCTAAGCCTGCTTAGCTACATAAGACCTAAGCCTGCTTAGCTGACCTAAGCCTGCTTAGCTGACCTAAGCCTGCTTAGCTGACCTAAGCCTGCTTAGCTGACCTAAGCCTCTATTTGACCTAAGCCTGCCTTAGCTGACCTAAGCCTGCTTAGCTGACCTAAGCCTGCTTAGCTGACCTAAGCCTGCTTAGCTAACCTAAGCCTCCTTAGCTGACCTAAGCCTGCTTAGCTGACCTAAGCCTGCTTAACTGACCTAATCTCTACCTCAGCCTCCTTAGCTGACCTAAGCCTGCTTAGCTGACCTAAGCCTGCTTAGCTGACCTAAGCCTGCTTAGCTGACCTAAGCCTGCTTAGCTGACCTAAGCCTGCTTAGCTGACCTAAGCCTGCTTAGCTGACCTAAGCCTGCTTAGCTGACCTAAGCCTGCTTAGCTGACCTAAGCCTGCTTAGCTGACCTAAGCCTGCTTAGCTGACCTAAGCCTGCTTAGCTGACCTAAGCCTGCTTAGCTGACCTAAGCCTGCTTAGCTGACCTAAGCCTGCTTAGCTGACCTAAGCCTGCTACAAAGCTGCTACATCAGTTGCCTCAAAAACAGCAATTCTGAACTCCCAGCAGGAGGGCTGGCATGGATGCCCAGTGTTCTTCGCATTCATTCCTACGGGCCTGCGTGGGCGGCACCACTTCGCAGTGGTTGGTGAGCGGTTGGTGGAGGCGGGTCCCGGCGGAGGCTGCTGGTGGGCGGCGAAGGCCGTTCCTGGAGGCGGTTGCCAAGCTGCTCAACGAGGAAAATGTGATCTGACACGCCGACATTCATGATTCTTTTCACCTTTCATAACACCACTTCGATTGCTGTTCTGTCTTTGCACCCATGTTCACAGCGTAAAATCAAATCAATCAACCCCACACTGGCTCCTCTCATGTTTCGCTGCCTCTTCTAAACCGTTTGCAAAACCAACTCCTTACAATGGTGTAAAGGCAAAACCAGTGGCACAAAAGCAAAAAACACAACTGTCGACAATGGCACAAAAGCAAAGCTAAGATGAGGAAAAGATGGAAAGAATGGCGGGAACTTGATCGGATGGCGGGCGAATTGCTGAAACTGCAAAGGTTGGCCCCGTAAACTGCCCGGCTTGGCCAACGTCATCAGCAGCTCTGACAGCTCCTCTGGCTTTGCCACGGCTTTCAGCTCCTGCACAAGCCTTATGCTCCTGTTCAGGCTCCCTATGAAAGCAATGAAAAAAGGCGGGAGAGGCTTGTCTGATTTGCGAGAGAGAATCGCGAGAGAAATTGACTAATGGAGAAAAAATTTAAATTTCTGAATCAAAACTCTAACAACGGAAAGCCTGAAGCTTGGAGACGCGTTGCCTTTGGTCCTCTGACGGTGAGGTGATAAGCAGACTCCAGGTTAAAGAGCTTCGAGTTTCTCGGCATTCGGCCTGCAATATGACCAACGCCCATCAGTGGATCTCAGGTGTGCAGGAAGTTTTGCGAAATTTTAGCGTATCAAGTTGGCTGATTGATTGTCTGATTCGAAAGTTCAAAAAACCCTTATTCTATAAAATAGGTCGTGTTCCAACTGATGCCTGCCATCTAATGAGCTAAAAATGCAGTACAAACTTTGCAAAAAGTGTTCGCTAGCAGGGGTAAAGGCGCAGAGGTTGGGTGGATTAGGCGAGCTCTTTGAGCTGGTTGTTGCTGCAGTGGGTTTCCAGTTGGATGCATCCATGTAGCGCCGTCGTTTGCCCGCCCTCCGTTCTCGGCAGCAGCAGATGCACACCGCTAGGCCTCCCAGTTCTCACTACAATACGCTCCACTCTTCTCTTTGAGCAGAAGTCTGGTTTGGTCTGCTTTGCTGATGTTTCAAAACTGAATCAGGCCGCCAGCCTTAGCACTTCGGGTAATGGGTGTTTTTTCTTGTTTCGAAGTGTCAAAACTGAAATAGTTGCTGTTTGATATAAGTTTGCCTATCTGCTGACTTTTTGAGCTTGGCTTGTGGGACATATTCATATATTGCATTAAACAATTTTCAAAATGGGGTATATGTGGCATAAAAAAGACGATGCCGAGAGAAAGCTGATGATGGTGGCAAGCTCCAACTGACCAATGCCAGCAAATGGGCCGCCCACTATAGGCGGATCCTACTCCAATTTCGGTGGGATCTCGCACCTGCCAACCCCCGCCTTCGTTCTTCCTCTGCCTGGCATGCATAGAGCAGCACAGGTCAAGAGCTGCTCCATCCGTCGCGACAGATGCGGTTCACAGCCAGCATGGAGACAGGATTGACATATTATATAAGCTCAATATAGAGTCTATGCCTTTCGCCTTCACTGCACTTCCCGAAACGGCTGCTGGGAGGCTCATTACAGCCTGGCCCCCATTTCACCCAGCCTCCTGCAGGTGGCAGTGGTTGGACCCAGTGAGTAGCATTCCATTCCCCCTAAAAATGAAATGAAAAAAAATGGATCCTGTATTCTGATTTTGCATTTAGGTGGGCATTTCCATTTTCATTTAGGAAATGGATGGAAATGGATGCAATTCCTGAGTGTAAATTCCATTTCCATTTTCCAGGTATTTCATTTCCATGTGCTACTCCATACTTTTCTTCGGCACCCGATTTTCTGAGCAAAAAGGCAGTGGCACTTCACCAAAACAAGGCACCAAAAAGTGATTGAGCAACAATCATAAGACTACTGGCATCTGAATCAAATGTAAAGCTTCAAAAAGACTGAGATTTGACTTTGCAAAAGCATGAGACTTTAGACATGGAAGCCAGACTATGAAACGGGGACAACTAGAACGTTGGAATGGCAAGATTGGAATGGGACAAGCAGTAGGCCTGGGTGTGAGGGGAAGAAGAGAAGGATGGAGAGGCCAAGTAGTGGGCAAGGAGCTTGGAGGGTCCAGGCGGCGGGGGCGGTGGGGAGGGTGGAGGGGGAGGGGAGGGATCGCGGCAGTTGTAGTCGAGGATGAGGCCGATGCCGGAGCTGCTGTCCTCGTCATCGGCATCCGAACCCGACTCCCGCTTGGCCTTCTTCTACAGGCAGACAGT